>PVJS01040248.1:0-18527 GCA_004027185.1 Glis glis
GCTGGTACCCACGAGGATAGTATGGACTCAGAAGACTGGAGAGGGGAGACAGGCCAAGAGGCTCTTACTTCTCTGGTCTTACATGAAATCATGAGTTGTTTTTTTTTTTTTGCGGTACTGGGGATTGAACCCAGGAGTATTCTACCTCTGAGCTCCACCCCCAGCCCTATTTTTTATTCTTTATTTTGAAACAGGGTCTTACTAAGTTGTGGAGGACCTCACTAAGTAGCTGAGGCTGGTTACGAACCTGTGATCCTCCTGTCTCAGCCTCCCAAGTACTGGGATTACAAGTGTGCGCCACCATGCCCAGCTTGAAATCATGAGTTTATAAAGTGCTTAAAACAATGTCCTCCTCATGATTAGTGTTTGCTCTTATTGGGGTGACGCAGGTTTGGCAGGGGGCGATGGCAGTGGGTATAAGGAAGAGGAATATATTTGAAAGATCTTTGCAGCTTAGAGTGATTAGATATGAGAACGACAGAGCCCACCATGAGAATACTGTTTCATTGTATACCTTAGTACACCTAGTATTTGCAGAAAACGAAGCAGGAACTGGTGGAGGAGACTGCGCTGGAGGCCATAGGGGCGGTGGTGGTCTCTGATGTGTGTTGGGGCATGTGGATGGTTATTTTCATCAATATGTTGTGTGCACTGAACTAGAGAAACAAGATGGAGAAGTCAGACAGAAAGTGCATGTAAAGAATGGAGAATCAAGGGTTTCCTGGAGGAGCTGCCCTGAGATTGGCCTCGGGGCCATGTGCGGACTCCAGAGCCCCAGAGCGAGGCAGTGCTAGCCCCAGGCAACTCCAGAGAGCTTGCTGGCCAGCTTGTCAGCTCACCATAGAACCTTCTACCATATGACCTTCTCCTTGCCTCTTAAAAATGCCTGGTGTCAGCCGGGCATGGTGGCACACGCTTGTAATCCTAGTACTTGGGAGGCTGAGACAGGAGGATTGCAGGTTCACAGCCAGCCTCAGCTAATTAGTGAGCCTCTTTGCAACCTAGTGAGACCCTGTTTCAAAATAAAGAATACAAAATAGGGCTGGGGGTGTAGCTTGGAGGTAGAATGCTCCTGGGTTCAATCCCCAGTACCGCACACACACAAAATGTCCGGTGTCCTGGGTGGGAGGTGGACAGGGCCTCTTGAGGTGGCCGCACCTGAAGGCTGGAGCTAACCCACACTGGTTCACTGGGACTGTGTCTCTGTGGGCCTCCATGAGACCCACACCAGCTCACCCGAGCTCTCTGAGGGCAAAGTCTTTGAAAGTTCGCCAGGAGCCTTGGAATTCACAACCGAAAGTCAAGGTTAACCTCAATGCTGGTTCTACGGTTCATCTTGTTGTCATTGGAATCTCAGATCCAGTTCCAGATGGGACTTCAAAAGGTCACCTGGGAAGCTCTGCCTCTGAGGACCAACATAGATGAACTTTTATCTCTTCCTTCTCTGGAGGTCTCTCATGAGAGAGATGCGTTGATTCTCTTGGGAACGCTTCCTCCTATGGATGAGAAGTTCCTCCTCTGGAAAAGTTTGAGGCGTGGGGGTTTATGGGAACATTCAGGCCACAGTGAGCTTCCCATTCATGCAAGACAGCTGGGCAGCGCACATCAAAAGCTTTCACATAGCTTTAGCCCAGGGTAGATTGCTAATAAAATCAGCCTAAATAAGCAATGGGACAAGTGTATAAAGATGCACTTACAAGGTCGTATAAGAAGGAAAAATTAGGAGTGAGCTATGCGTCAACCTCAGGGGATTTAAATATATAATGGAAAATTCAAGCAGCATAAAACAACGCATTAGCTAAGAAAAAAATTGGCTTGGGAAGATATTTAATGACATGGAAAGATATTCACAGTAAAGTGTAAAAAAAAAGCAGGTCACAAAGATAGTATATTTAATATAGTCACATTTTTAAACATAGAATATTTGGAAATATATGTCGTAAGAGCTTAATAATGGTTATCTTTGGGGTAGAGTATTGTGGGTGGCCTTTTCCCCCTCTTTCATGTTGCCTACCTGCATTTCAAAGGATTTATAATGTTTAGTTTTAGCTTTAACTTTTGTGTGGGTGCTGGGGATCAACGCCGGGGCCTTGCACATGCTAAGCTGCCACTGAGCCATAGCTCCGGCCCTTTAGCTTTTTAATTACACATGTAATGTACAAAGACAGACATATTCAAACGAAACACATAAGGCCAACATCGCCCTTAACCACCACCTCCACCATCCACCAAGGCCTGTCCCCTCCCGGGGTGACCACTGTCATGAGTTTCATGTTCTCCCTTTGAGCCCTTTTTTTCTATTCCTTTTGCGTGGATATGTGTGTGCATTTAGAAATTAGCAGCATTCCTCGCTGGGCGTGCTGGCGCACGCTTGCAATCCCAGTACTTGGGAGGCCGAGACCGGAGGATCTGGGTTCGCGGCCAGCCTCAGCTACTTAGTGAGGCCCTCCGCAACTTAGTGAGACCCTGTTTCAAAATAAAGAATAAAAAATAGGGCTGGGGGTATAGCTCGGAGGTAGAATGCCCCTGGGTTCAATCCCCGGTACCGCAAAAAATAAACAAACAAACAAAAAAGAAATTAGCAGCATTCCTTAGGGGTTTCTCTTTTTTACACAATTGTGGTATCATAATGCATATACTGTACTGATAGGTAAGTTGCTTTTTCTCTTACCCAGAGACCTAGGGGATCTTTTCATGTTGTGTAATAAGATCTATTCAATCATTCAATTAATTAATTAATCTATTTATTTTGCGGTACTGGGGATTGAACCCAGGGGCATTCTACCTCCGAACTACAACCCCAGCCCTATTTTTTATTCTTTATTTTGAAACAGGGTCTCACTAGGTTGTGGAGGGCCTCACTAAGTAGCTGAGGCTGGCCGTGAACCTGCGATCCTCCTGTCTCAGCCTCCCAGGTACTGGGATTACAAGCGTGTGCCACTACACCCGGCTCTACTCAATCATTTTAATAGCTTCTGGGACTCAAGAGTATGGATGGGTCACAGTTTGCTTAACCCATCCCCAATTGATGGATATTTAGGTTGTTTACAAACAGAAATTGATGCAGTGAAAATCCTAATCCATGCCTTTATGCATACAGCACATACTCACTTCTCTATGAGAAATTCTAAAACATAGAGTCTATTAGGGTCATTCACATTTTAACTTTTTGTGTGTGTGTGTGGTGCTGGTGATTGATCCTAGGGGTGCTCTACCACTGAGCTGCACCCCCAGCCCTTTTTTATTTTTTATTTTGAAACAGGGTCTTGCTAAGTTTCTGAGGCTGGCCTCCAACCTGCGATCCTCCTGCCTTAGCCTCCCAAGTACTTGGATTACAGATGTGCACCAACGCATCCGGCTTCACATTTTAACTTTAAATAGATTACCCCAAGTACTCTCCAAAAATAAAATTTGCCTATTGATTTTCCCACTAACTGTATTTAAGATATGTTTCTCTAATTCCTTGCCAACACATTGACATCATCAGTCTTTTAAATTTTTCTTTTTTTTTTTTTTTGGTGGTACTGGGGATTGAACCCAGGGGCATTCTACCTCCGAGCTCCAACCCCAGCCCTATTTTTTATTCTTTATTTTGAAACAGGGTCTCACTAAATTGCGGAGGACATCACAAGTAGCTGAGGCTGGCCGTGAATACAGATTCTCCTTTCTCCACCTCCCAAGTACTTGGATTACAGGCATGCACCACCATGCCTGGCCTAAATTTTCTTGTATGTATTACTTCAATAATAAGGAAGAAAATTGGGTTAACAAGGGTCATCCTGCTCTACCCAGGAATGTTAAGGTGGTGGAGCCATTTGATGCTCAACTGAATCCTTAACAACCCCGTGTGGTCCAACGGCCTTCTCTGCCCACCCCAAATAGCCAGGGGCGCAGTGTTGGACCCAATGCCCTGGGTATTGACCCCTGGGAAAGCTGATAGGAGCCACCAGTGGGGCTGGCATAGAAGCCACCACCCCAACTACCCCGATACCATCGAGCGCTGTTGGTTCTATCTCCAAAACACACATCAGACCCACCTCCTCTCCTGACTTCATCACCACTGTGCTAGTCAGTTTTTCATCGTGTGACTGAAATCCCTGACAAGAACAACTTAGAGGAGGAAAAGTTTATGTTCACTCCTGGTTTCAGGGGTCTCAGTCCATGGTCAGATGACTCCATTGATCTGGGCCTTAGGTGAAGCAGAACATCATGGCGGTAGGGTGTGATGGAGGAAGCTGCTCAGCTCATGGCATCCAGGATGCAGAGAGAAAGAGAGGACGGGGCCGGGGAGAAGATAAACCCTTCTAGGGCACACCCCCACTTCCTCCAACCAGGTGCCACCTCTCAGGAGTCCATTCAGCTATGGATGGGTTAATCCATTTGATCTGCTCATTTAATCCATCATACGGATTAATCCCCAGGTGAAATCAGAGTCCCCACGATCCAATGATTGCCTAAAAGCTCCACCTCTGAACCTTGCTCTGGTGGGGACCATGCTGCCAACACATGAGCTTTGGGGACATTCCAAATCCAAGCCATAACTGTCACCATTCCCATTCCGACCTGCCTTCCTCATCCATCACGTGAATGCCGCGGTTGTCTGCAACCGTCTCCGCTGCCTCTCTGGTCCTTTCAAACCTCAGACCATCCTCTACTCGATGTCCAGTGCTCTCGGTGCTCAAAGGCCCCCAGGAGCTCCCTGCTGGGATAGGGATTGCATGGGAATACCATGGCCACAGAGCCCTGTGCCTGTGACCCGCCTGCTCTCCAACTCTCTGCCCACTCTCGCCCTAGGACTCCCGTCTAGGCACCCCAGGTCTCTCTCTATGGTACATGAATCCCCGGCTCCTTCTTGCCCCCAGTCCTTGCCCATGGTGTTGCCTCTGTTAAGGACCTCCTGCTTCCCATGCTTGCCCCTACTCAGTATGCAGGTCTTAGCCTAAATGCCATACAATCTAAAACAAGCCTTTCCCTTCTTGTTCTGATTTTCCACCATTTGGCTTCATGGACCTTTCCAGAACCCAAACTCAGAAGCAAACCTGTGTGGCGTTTCAGGTCCATCTTCCCACCAGAGTGGTAGACCAGGGACCACAGGGACTTGTCCTTCTGTTAGGTAGCTAGTTAGACACGAGGAGAGAGGGTCATCTGGGATGGACAGGAAGCACAGGTATCAGAGGGCCACGCCCATCTGCAGAGCCTCACTTCGACCCCTCCCCTCGGGAAGGGGGCAGAGACAATGAAGGCTCACTAGAGAGAGTCAGGGAAGAGATAAAAACCTCCCCAAATGCATATGCATTAGGGGGAAAGCTTTCCTGTCTGAATAAAACTCACCACATGGAAGACTTCAGGCCATTTTCAACCCCAGAAAATGGCCCTTTCCAGATGCTTTTCTCAGGAACATAAGCTCCTCCCCTCTCTTATCACGGCCTCCCTCACATGCATCATCACTTCTCCAAATAAACCTCTGTGCCCCCCACTTGTGCTTTTTTGCGTGAATGCTTTCCATGCAGAGAAACAAGATCTGAAGTGCAGCGGGATGATATTATAATCTCCCGCCTGGTAACACTTCTCGTTCTTCTTTGTATCTCCAGCACCAAACACCGTGCCCGGCACATCGTAGGTGCTCAGCGAGGACTGATAAATGAGTGGAGGAGAGACAGCTCGGGAGCCAGGGAGGAAAGAGAGAGGAATAAGAAGATGTAGAGACGGAGTGAGGAAGTCCTTTAGCCGGGAAAGACGACTCAGGGGGACTTCGGCCAGGAAGGACCCTGGGAGGTGGTGGTGTCCGGAGATTGCTAAGAAGATGAACATCCGGTGTCACCTTCAGATGATTTGCTCTTCTCTCTGTGACCCCAAATCTCAGGAGAAGCCTGCGCTGCTCAGGTGTGAGACCATGAGAAGGAGTGAGAGGACACTGGGACTGCGGGCGAGTCCATGAGGAGTGGGAAGAGGAGGGCCACTTGGAGAGATGCCAGCACCCAAAGTCCTTGGTAACCGGTGGAGATGCCAGGGGTCCCAGTGGTGGGGACTCACCAAAGGCAAGGGTGACCTCGCCAGGTTGGAGAAAATTGGTGCTTCTATTTTTCTACCAGATTCACCATCTTCAGAGGAAATGTCAGGGAACAGTCAGAACGCACAGAATGAGGTGGCTTATTCCTCTTACAAGGAGAGGCAGCGGCGTGTGCGGATTGAGCCTGGGCTGTGGACGCAGATTATATTTTGGGTTCGAGTCCCAGGTTCTCCTCCGCAGCTTCATTTCCTCCTATGCAAAGTGGGCCTGACAGCCACTGCTCACCTCCGGATGCCGAGAGATAACAGGAGATAAATCTGGAAGACACTTGGCAATGTTTTGGCATGCTTTTAGCCTCCCTCGTAGCGGGTGGAGAAGAAGGAAGATGCAGGCCAGTGCAAACAGTGGGAGCCTTGTGTGTCTGCACAAGGTGTGTGCAAGGTCAGCGTCCTGGGTGGTGACCTGTGCAGATACATCAGTGCTTAGAAGCCTCCTGTGCTTGGCTGAATGCTCCCTGCCGCCATCTTGAAATTCTTAATTTGGAACATGGGATTCCATATTGTCTTTCTATACTGTGCTCTGCACGTTAAATTATATAGCTGGGTGTGTGTGTGTGAGAGAGAGAGAGCTGCTGCTGCTGCTGCTGCTACTGCAAAAGGATGATGTTAGCACCCCAGCCAGTCCCCACCCCATGGTCCTGAGCCAACCCCACACACCAACAAGCTGAGACTTCATCCAACAATAGCCCCTCTCAGCTCCAAACAACAGCAAAACAACCCCTCCTAGCCTTTAGGCTGTTACCCACACACCCGCACACCCACAGGCCACAGTCTAACACCAGCGGTGCCAGGTGTGGGCTCCCTGCAGATTTTCCCAAGGTCCCATCCAACCCGAGCTGCTCAACCAGCCTAGGAGGGTGTTCGCTGCTGGTTTCCATATGCAGGCACACGGTCTGCTAACTCCCATAGTGCTTCGCACACGACTCTGTGCTGAGCCCCAGGCCACCGTGTGCACACCCCAGGTGACATGTTTACCTGGGCCAGAGGTGAGCTGCTTGAGGACAGGAGCTGGGTCATCTTCACCTCCATGTCCCACAGGCTAGGTGCTGTGCTGAGGTCACAGGAGGTATTCAATACATGCTTGCCAAAGTCTTTTATGCACAGATAACCTAGCAGTGGAGATTGGTCACAGACAAGATTGACATAAAATGTGGTTCAATCCCCAGTACCAAAAATAAAGTTTACAGTCTGAGGAAGAATTTAAGCTCAGCAAGATTTGGACTCTTATCACGTTAGGTCGAGCCTCCTGCAGGCTGGGACTCGTGCTCCTGGGAAGCGGAGGGAGGAAAGGGGGAGACACTCTCTGACTCCACTTTCTTTTTTTTTTTTTTTGGTACTGGGGATTGAACCCAGGGGCATTCTACCTCCGAGCTATACCCTCAGCCCTGTTTTTTATTCTTTATTTTGAAACAAGGTCTCACTAAGTTGCAGAGGCCTCACTAAGTAGCTGAGGCTGGCCACGAACCTGTGATCCTCCTGTCTCAGCCTCTCAAGTACTGGGATTACAAGTGTGTACCACCATGCCTGGCTTGAGCCTACTTATTTCAATTGTAAAATTCACAACATCTGAACATAGACCAAGCATTTCTAAGAAAAATTTAGCACTAGGACTGAGATGTGCTATAAATATGAAAAACAGATTTTGAAGACTAAATATGAAAAAGAATATAATACTTTTAATATAAAAAGAATAAAATACTTTTTATATTGGTTATATATTGAGCAGATAACATTTTGGATCTAATGCATTAAATAAAATGCATTATTAAATTAAAAAACTTTTTTGGTGGTATTGGGGACTGAACCCAGGGGCATTCTACCTTCGAACTAAGCCACCAGCCCTTTATATTTTCTTTTGTTTTGTTTTGTTTTGAAACAGGGTCTCACTAAGTTGCTGAGAGTCTTACTAAGTTGTTGAGACTATCCTTGAAACTTTGATCCTCCTGTCTCAGCCTCTCAAGAACTGGGATTACAGGAGCATGCCACCATACCCAACCATATTAATATTAATTTTGCTGGGGGCTCAGGTAGAATGTTCCTGGGTTCTATCCCTAGTGCCACACACACACACACACACACACACACACACACACACACACTAATTGCACCTGCTTCTCTTTTTTGTTTACTAGAAAACTTACATTTGAGCTCACCTATTTCTACTGTACAGCGCTGGATCAGAGAAACTCCTAAGGCACTTCCTTTTTAAAAATTCTGATATTTTACAAATCTAGGGGTGGTGCCAAATTCCGTGGGCTTGCCTGTTTAGCATCATGCCTCTCCTCACTCATTTTTGCATCTGTATCTTGATTCTCAAGAGGAAAATTACCTGGTCTAGAGGCAATTGGTTCGGGTAGGCCCTAGCTACAGGGAAGGGCATTTGACCCAGGCCTGGCCAATCATAGCAGAGTGCACTCCTTTGGCCACTATGATTGGTTCAGGCATGGCACATGGCCACCAGGCAGAGCCAATGAGACTCCATTTGATTAAAAGTTTGGAAATGAGTCAGCCTTTCCCACTAGGGTTGTTAAGGGAGCAGGATGGAGCCCGGGACCTGCAAGCCGCCATCCTGTCCTTATGAGAGAAGGGGCTTCCTGACAGGAGGCAACACAGGGAAGGGGGAACTAAGAGCTGGGGGAGATTCAGGTCTAGCGCCTGGAGCCAGGGTCTATCCCTACTTTTCTGTTACCTGTGGGGGTTGGGGGAAATCTGTTTCCCTGAAGCCATTTTTTTTTTTTTTTGCGGTACCAGGGATTGAACCCAGGGGCGGTCTACCTCCGCGCTACACCCCCGGCCCTATTTTTTATACTTTATTTTGAAACTGGGTCTCACGAAGTTGCGGAGGGCCTCAATAAATAGAGAGAGAGAGAAAGAGAAAGAGAGAGAGAGAGAGAGAGAGAGAGAGAACGCTGAGGGAGAGAGGGAGAGAGAGAGAGCTGAGGCTGGCCCCGAACCTTCTCCTGTCTCTGCCTCCCAAAGTACTGGGATTACAAGTGTGCGCCACCACGCCTGGGTTCCCTGAAGCAATTTTGAATTGGAATTTTATCCCCTGAATCTTGAATAAAACTTGGACCAACTTGGTTACCCCTTGATCAGCTTGATCAGCACAAGGGATCATTTTCAAAAACTACTGAGCTGCTCTGGGCCCTCTCAGAATATCTGCAACTGGCCTTCCCCTCCCTTCCCCCCTGCTTGAAGCCCATCATGCTACCATACCCCCGACTCTTCGTGCTCTTCCTGCGTTATCTAGCCTGCTCCGACCCTCCCCTCATTTGGAATGGTAGCAGGAACCAGCCCCAATTTCTTGTCTCCTGGCTCTTTCACATGCCTATCCTACTTCCTACCCCCACCTCGCCCCCATCTCATAAAAACCGGTGAACTGCCTGCTTTCAACCCTCAACTACTCTTGTGAAGGTCACCAGTGGCCTCTGTGTTAAGAAATCCAGTGGTCACTTCTCTGTCCAGCTCTTGTGCGTGTGTGTGTGTGTGTGTGTGTGTGTGTGTGTGTGTGTGTTACTGGAGATTGAACCCAGGGGCATTCTACCTCTGAACTATCCCCCCAGCCTCTTTTATTCTTTTGTTTTGAAATAGGGTCTTGCTCAGTTGCTGAGAGTTTCATCAAGTTGCCGAGGCTGGCCTCAAACCTGTGATCCTCCTGTCTCAGCCTCCCAAGTACTAGGATTACAGGCATGTGCCACTATGCCTGGTTTGTACAACTTCTTAATACAACTGACTGATCTCAACTTCTTGGAATCTTTCTCTTGGAATCTTCCCAGGAATCCCTAAACCCTCCAGTAAACAGTAATCTCTCTTCTAAGGAATCTTGATACCTTATTCCCTCCTCTTATTGACCATTCCTTCTCAGTTTCTTCTTTTCTGTTTTTTTTTTTTTAAACTGGTGATCGAACTCAGGGGCATTCTACCTCCGAGCCACACCCCCAGACCTATTTCTTTTATGTTGAAATAGGTTCTCACTAAGTTGCTGAGTGTCTCACTAAATTTCTGAGGCTGGCCTCAAACCTGAGATCCTCCTGTCTCAGCTTCCCAAGCACTGCGATTACAGGCATGCACCATCATGCTTGGCTTATTTCTTCTTTCATGTGTTCCTTCAACAAATATTTACTAAAAGCCTACTGTGTGCGAAGTCTTATGTTATACAGGTAGACAGTCAACAGAACAAACCCCATGCCCTTGTGGAGTTACATTCAAGGACTAATCTTCTTTATTTTATTTTATTTTTTTGCGGTACTGGGGATTGAACCCAGGGGCGTTCTACCTCCGAGCTACACCCCTGGCCCTATTTTTTTATACTTTATTTTGAAACCGGGTCTCACGAAGTTGCGAAGGGCCTCACTAAGTAGCTGAGGCTGGCCGCGAACCCGGATCCTCCGGTCTCCGCCTCCCAAGTACTGGGATTACAAGCGTGCGCCACCACGCCTGGCCTAATCTTCTTTATTGATTCTCTACCCCTGCTGAACCCCTAAAGGTTATGTAGTCTACCTCTCGACTGGAGACCCCTTGTCTTACCTGTTTCATGGGTCTAAATTACATCCACATGTTGATTTCCCCAAATGTCTAGCCCCAGCCCCGCCGAGCCCCCTGAGCTCCGGACACATGGCTCCCACTACCTACTTGGCATGACCATTTGGATATCTACAGACTATCTCAAACTGAACATGTTGAAAACAGAAATATCGATTCCCCCACTCCCCGCCTAAACCTGTTTCTCCACCTGTCATTTTCCATCACAGTCAATGGAGCCACCATCCACCCAGTTACTCAGACCAAAGGCCTCAAGTCATCCCGATTCCTATCTCTTCTCCTCACCCCACTTCCCATCCATCAGCAAGCTTTAACAGCTCTATCCCAAAACACGCCCTGCCACCATCCACTTTTCTGTGTTCCCCTCCTGCCACTCTAGCCTGGACGGCCCTCCTGCCTCCCTGGACCACTACCATGACTTCCTAGCTGGTTTTCCCACTGCCTCTGATGCCCAGCGCCCCCATCCGTTCCTCACACCATAGCCAGAGCCATCTCTTCAAAATGTAAATCGAATCATGACGCTCCTCCCCTTAAAACCCTCCAGTAAACAGCGTGGGAGAAGATATTCGCAACATTTATAAAAGACAATGGATTAGTAACTTGCATATATAAACAACTCCCACAAATCTATTAGAAAAAGACAGCCTTGTAGAAAACTGGGCAAGGGCTATGAATAGACAATTCACAAGAGAAGAAACTCTGAGAGCCAATAAACATCAAATTACATGTTTTGCCTCCCTAGTAATCAGGGAAACGCAAATTAAAGTGAGTTACCATTTTACACCCAAAACATTGTCAAATTTTTAAAAGGCGGACGAGATCAACCATTGGCAAGGATATAAAGCAATGGGAACTTTCAGAGGCTGCCAATGGAGGCATAAATTAGTGTGATGACTTCGGGGAGTCAAATGGCGACTTCTCAGGATGTTGGAAATGTGCAGACCCGGCCGCCCCTTAATCCCCCATTTCAGAATGGGCTGTAAGGCTAAAGGACAGGATGCATTCGATTGTAATTTGTTGAATACCTGTATGCAAACACGCTGGCAACACACGGTAGTGTGTTGTTCACATGCACTGTGGTGTGTCAATCATTTCCTGGCAGGACCGCGGGGCCAGCTGGGAGCTGCGGCTCGCTGCCACTGCCCAGCATCTCAAGAGAGTACAGCGCCCGAGGCCGATAGCTGGGGAAGAGCAAACTCTGAAGAATGGTTTCTATGGCATGCTCATGGCGTTTTCATCAACATAAAGCAAAAAAACTGTAAGTTAGCCAGGCGTGGTGGCGCATGCTTGGAATCCCAGTACTTGAGAGGCTGAGACCGGAGGATCCAGGTTCGCGGCCAGCCTCAGCTACTTAGTGAGCCCTCCACAACTTAGTGAGACCCTGTTTCAAAATAAAAGAATATAAAATAGGGCTGGAGGTGTAGCTCAGAGGTAGAATGCCCCTGGGTTCAATCCCCAATACCGCAAAAGAAAAAAAAAACTGTAAGTTGATCCATCATAAGTCAAGAACCATCTGTATAACTGTTTAAAAGAAACTCATTTCAACCTGCCTCTATCAAATAGTTTCAGATGAAAAAAAGGGGGACCACAGAAAGATGACATGCATACTGCTTTCAATTGTGCAAATTTAGAATTCTAAACTTAAAAAAGAAAAATGGGCCAGGTGTGGTGGTGTGCACCTGTAATCCCAGTACAAGGGAGGCTGAGACAGGAAGATCGCAGGTTCAAAGCCAGCCTTGGCAACTCAGCGAGGCTCTCAGCAACTTAGTGAGACCCTGTTTCCAAATAAGAAATAAAATCCGCTGGGGGTATAGCTTGGAGGTAGAATGCCTCTGGGTTCAATCCCCAGTACCCCCCAAAATTTTTTAAATAAAATAAAATAGGGCTGGGGGTGTAGCTCAGAGGTAGAATGCCCCTAGGGTCAATCTCCAGTACCACACACACACAAAAGGGTTTTCGTGGCCCTCAGGGTGAAGTCATAATTTCCTGCCCTGGGCACAGGCCTGTGTGGTCCAGCCTGGCCCATGTGTCTCCCTCCATCTCAGACCACTCACTAGCGTAGCTCTCCTGGCCTTCTGTCTTCCCATTAACCTCCTGCCTCCGCCTGGCACTTCATCATAATCTTCCCCCAAAGGCTTCCCCATCACTCCAGACATTCTCTTTGCTGGTTGATTTCTCTGTCTTCTCTCACTAGACTGTAAACTCCAGGAGAGTAGGAGGGCTGCCTTTCCTGTTCTGTGGTCTCTCTCCCTGGGATAGGTGTTCAGTACATGTAGGTGCTAGTAGGTGTTCAATACACATTTGTCGAATGAATAGATGAGACTTCCTCCAGGAAGTCTTCCCTGAACTCCTCGACTAAGGAACACCAGCTAAGCCTGCACTCCTCCCGCCTCCAGCCTTGGCTCCCTCGGCCATGTTCCCACCACAATTGAGGAACACTTAATCTGGTGTTCTTGAATGAATGGATGTCAGGGGATCCATAGACACCTTAAAAGTGTTGGCAAAATGTCACCTGCAAGTGCTTGTCACATTTTCTGGGGCCAGGGTTCTCAGCCTTCATTAAAGGGGTCTATGACATGAACATACACAAGCTTTCCTAATGCTGCTCTTCCAGTTGGGTGATAATCGACCAGACCCTGGGGCAGCTTGAGGGCTGGAAGCCGCCAAGCCCACCACTGCTCCCCGGAACGCTAGTGCAGGGCCTGGTGTGTGACAGGTGAGTCTCAGTGGAACCTTGAATGAATGAATGAATGAATGAATAAATGAACGAACAAACGAATGATTGCTTTCGGAGCCCAAACATCAGGCTCATATTCACTCTCAGCCGGGCGTGGTGGCGCACGCTCGTAATCCCAGTACTTGGAAGGCTGAGACCAGAGGATCCGGGTTTGCCGGCAGCCTTAGCTACTTAGTAAGGCCCTCCGCTACTTAGTGAGGCCCTCCACAACCTAGTGAGACTCTGTTTCAAAATAAAGAATAAAAAATAGGGCTGGGGGTGTAGCCCGGAGGTAGAATGCCCCTCGGTTCAATTCCTAGTACCGCAAAAAAAAAAAAAAAAAAAAAAAAGAAGGCTGGCCTCGGAGCAAGGCAGGCTAAGCGTTGGACTGCTGAGACTAGCAGGGCCTGGGCAGGGCCCTCCTCTTGTTGTCCTGAGCCCGGCTCTGTGGACCTGCTACTGGGTTTCTAGCCCAGTGACTGAAGGGACGGGCCTTCCTCCTCCTTCTCCTCCTCCCCCAGGTTCCTCCGGAAGGAAGGCTGCAGGCGTGGCCTCCTCCTGCCTCTGGTGGCTTTGGTAGCAAGGGTGTCCCAGCCCAGATCACTGCCATGGCCGTGCCCCGGCAGCCCCGTGGAAACCCCACAACAAGACGCCAAACAGAGGCCAAACCCTCCCGGGAAACTCGAGGGGCAAGGAGGGTGTCTCCTTCGCCAGCCACTTAGGAATCTAGAAATTCCGGTGGAGCCGACCGGATGGCGGGTGCGGGACACCAGGCCTTGTTCCATATAAAGAAATCCCAAGCCCCATGATGAGTCCCCATTAGCCGTGTCACATCCTCCCCGGGGGATGGGCGCCTTCCACCCAGAGAGCGGAGGTCCCCAAACCTGCTGTTCACGCCCAAAATGTACAGATTTGTGGATTCATAAGTTAAAGGTAAATTATATTACCATGTGTATTATACATATAGATTAATATACAAAATAGAAATTTTGAAAGGACAAGCGTTTTGAAATATGTATGCATATACAACAGAAGCTCATCTTGACTATCCCTGACTGTAGCCCAGGCAGGCTCAGCCTTTGGGGATCATGAGGGGTGTGTGTGTGTGTGTGTGTGTGTGTTTGGTACTGGGAATTGAACCCAGGGGCATTCTACCTCTGAGCTACACCCCCATTCCTATTTTATTTATATTTTGAAACAGGGTCTTGCTGTTGAAGAGAGTCTCACTACTTGCTGAGGCTGTCTTCCAACCTGTGATCCTCCTGTCTCAGCCTCCCAAGTTCTGGAATTATAGGCATGTGCCACCATGCCTTGTTTTTCTTGTTTGTTTGTTGTGGTACTGGGGATTGAACCCAGAGGCATTCTACCTCTGTTATACCCCTAGCCCTATTTTTTATTTTTTATTTTGAAATAGGGTCTCACTAAGTTGCGGAGGGCCTCACTAGGTAGATGAGGTTGGTTGCAAACCCGGATCCTCCTGTCCCAGCTTCCCAAGTACTGGGATTGCAAGCGTGCGCCACCACACCTGGCTTATACTTTGTTTTGAAACAGGGTCTCACTAAGTTGCAGAGGGCCTCACTAAGTAGCTGAGACCAGAGGATCTGGGTTCGTGGCCAGCCTCAGCTACTTAGTGAGGCCCTCCACAACTTAGTGAGACCCTGTTTCAAAATAAAGAATAAAAAATAGGGCTGGGGGTGTAGCTCGGAGGTAGAATGCCCCTGGGTTCAATCCCTGGTACCACAAAAAAAAAAAAAAGAAAGAAAGAGAAAGTCCGTGATTCCCACCATTAGAGGCAGATCCGGGCGCCCCCTGCACATTCTCCCCTGGGTCTGGCGGAGCCTCTGCCGGGCGATACAGGGCGCGGGCTTACCAAACGTGTGCGCCTGGAGAAAGAACCCGGTCACTGCACAGTCGTAGCCGCCCTGGTCTGCAGAGCACAGTTCTGTGCCAAGGTGCTTACTACGCCCCCATTGTACAAGTTGAAGAGCCTGCAGCACAGAGAGGGAAAGCGAGTCGTCCAAGGTCGCGCAGGAAATAGCTGGCAGAGTCGGGGTTCCCTCTGTCTGTCTCACTTCTCCTCCAGCCTACCCCTGTGGATTGGGACCTGACCTTAAACACCACGGTTTCCAGGTGGGATCGTTAGAGGTTTGTCCCAAATCCACAGGCTGATGGATCAGGAAGCGTTTCAAGGTCCTCATTTAGAGGGAAATAAAATAGAAGCAAAGACATGGCGAGGGGTCCCAGGTAGACAGAACCCCCAGGCCCAGGGGACGTCAGGAGCCACGAGCCGTGCCCCAGATGGGGTCAGGCCAGGAGCCAGGCAGAAGCAGGGGTGTCAACCAAGGTTGCCGAAACAAGCACAAGACAGAGAGGGTGGCCAGAGTCACCGTGGCCCTGCCCTGCCCTCCCGCTCACCCTCCTGGTGGGGCTCAGGATCACCGGGAAGCCAGATGCCAGAGAGTGGGCCAGGAGAGCAGAACCTCTCTCTACAATGCGCTCAGGGCCGCGGTGCCCCCCCCCCAGCCTGGCCGAGCCTGGCCGCCAGGCCCTCACCAGACACCAGGCACAAAGGCCCTCTCAGACAGGCAGACAATTCAGGCCTTTCAGGCCGAGGGCGGCCGGGCTGGCATTCCCTGCCCCTCTGTTTCTCCCTGGCTCCTCTCCGTGAATCACTGGAATTAATGACCCTGGGAACAATGAGCGAGGTGCAGGTCCGGATCGCAGGGAACACCGTGTTGTTGCGGTGGATGGAGAGCGACACCGAGGATGCACGAGGTCCCAGCGCCACACGGCAGAGCACCGCAGAACCACAGAGGCCAAGGTCACAGCGGCACAGACGATTACATGCACAGTCATAGGACGGAAGCCAGTGTCCCCGAACCACTGATGACGAAACTCCCAGAGTCACCAGCCCCAGGACCACAGGCTCCCCGACCTCCATCATCTCAGAGCAGGGAACGGCTAAGAGGCCATCCTGTCTGAGGGTTCTCTTTGCAGCTGGGGAAACCAAGTCAGCTGATGGAGGTCACAAAGCCGGGGCTAGCACCCAGGCCTTGCCGTTCCCTGTCTCGCTCCAATGTTAGAGAAGGCGGGCAGGGGAGGGACCTGAGCTCCGGGGTGTGCGGCCCCTCTGGAAGACCATCTGACACCGTCAGGGGACCCATGGGCCAGTCCTGCCGTCGTGTCAAGATCTGAGGCTTTGTGAGCTCCGGGGTCAGGATGATGTGTTTGGCCAGTCTGGACAAGCCTGGGTCCTTGAAGCCAAACCCCCATTCCCCTGCCTGATTGGGAGAATCAAGCACCCTGGGGCTTTTACCTGGGAGTCTGCCCACTGGTGATCACACAGCGGGGAGAGCAGTCCTCCTGGGTTTCCTCCTGGGACACCCATCACCTCGACAGGGTCACTTGAGGTCACAAGGAAATCCAGTCTCATTTTCCAAGCGCCCATCACATGCGGGGCTCAGAGAAGTTACTAAGATGAGTGAGCCCCTGTGCCTAACTCCAAGTCACGCATGTATGCACTTTTTGATGTTGTTGCGGTACCGGGGATTGAACCCAGGGGCATTCTACCTCCGAGCTACACCCCCAGCCCTATTTTTTATTCTTTATTTTTTTGAAACAGGGTCTCACTAAGTTGCAGAGGGCCTCACTAAGTAGCTGAGGCTGGCCGTGAACCTGCGATCCTCCTATCTCAGCCTCTCAAGTACTGGGATTAGAAGCGTGCGCCACCACGCCTGGCTTATATGTACTTGTAAGTCAACACAGAGTGACAAGCTGGGCTTGGTGGTGCATGCCTGTAGTCCCAGTACTTGAGAGGCTGAGACAGGAGGATCGCAGGTTTGAGGCCAGCCTCAGCAACTTAGACCTTCAGCAACTTAGTGAGATTCTGTTTCAAAATTAAAAAAACAAAAAGGGCTGGAGGTGTAGCTCGAACGAAGAACACCCCTGGGTTATATCCCCAGTACCGCCAAAAAAAAAAAGTGTCTTTTGCAATAATGGTCACTGCAAGGTCTTGTACAGAAACCTGAACTGGAGAGGGGAGGGTCAATGAGGCCTCTTTGAGGTACACCTTATCTCAGGACTCTTTGGGGTACACCTTATCTCAGGCAAAGATTTTTATCGATGAATGATTTTTACTCTTTCCCCAGTGCCTGTCAACAATGCTTCCATATCCACTGAATAATTGAAGGCCCAGATTTTTTTTTTTTTTTTTTTGGTGGTACTGGGACTGAGCCCAGGGGCATTCTACCTTCAAGCTACACCCCCGGCCCTATTTTTTATTCTTTATTTTGAAACAGGGTCTCACTAAGTTGCAGAGGGCCTCACTAAGTAGCTGAGGCTGGCCGTGAACCTGGATCCTCTGGTCTCAGCCTCCCAAGTACTGGGATTACAAGTGTGCGCCACCACGCCTGACTCAAAGGCCCAGATTTCATTGCAGATGATCAAACCTGTGTTCAACCTTCTTGTTACAAAATTTTCAACTGTATGTACTGCAAACAGAAACATGGCAGTCCATGACTCACAGTCAGATTGTCTTCTGCCTCAAAGAGCATGTGTGCATAAGATTAAATAAACGTAGCCAGGTGTGGTGGCGCACGCTTGTAATCCCAGTACTTTGGGAGGCGGAGACCGGAGGATCCGGGTTCGCGGCCAGCCTCAGCTCTCTCTCTCTCCCCTTCTCTCTCTCTCTCTCTCTCTCTATTTAGTGAGGCCTTCTGCAACTTCGTGAGACCCGGTTTCAAAATAAAGTATAAAAAAAGGGCCAGGGGTGTAGCGCGGAGGTAGAACGCCCCTGGGTTCAATCCCCAGTACTACCAATAAATAAATAAATAAATAAATAAGCTGGCCGTGGTGGCATACACTTGTAATCTCAGTACTTGGGAGGTGGAGACCGGAGGATCTGGGTTCGCGGCCAGCCTCAACTACTTAGTGAGGCCCTCCGCAACTTTGTGAGACCCGGTTTCAAAATAAAGTATAAAAAATAGGGCTGGGGCTGGGCGTGGTGGCGCACGCTTGTAATCCCAGTACTTTGGGAGGCTGAGACCGGAGGATCCGGGTTCACAGCCAGCCTCAGCTCTCTCTCTCTCTCTCTCTCTCTTCTTAGTGAGGCCCTCCGCAACTTCATGAGAGAGACCCGGTTTCAAAATAAAGTATAAAAAATAGGGCCGGGGGCGTAGTGCGGAGGTAGAACGCCCCTGGG
>PVJS01040249.1:0-18530 GCA_004027185.1 Glis glis
GAGTAGGGTGTGGCACCACGCTTTCCTAATTTATTATTGGTAGAGACACCTGTCTATGAGTACGGAAAGAGGTCCTGAGGTCACTTCCCCCTGAGGAATTCGCCAGCGCCATCTTTGCCATTAATATGCTAAATTACTGCCACGTGGGAGAGGCCCGGTACTACAGAGCAGGCTACTGCCAGTCCACCAGGCCCTTTCAAGGCACTGGGTAAAGGGCCCAGCAACCCTTCACTTTCTGTTACTGGCTAATCTCACTTAATGTTCTCCAGGTCCTTCCACTTTCCTGCAAATGACATAATTTTGTTCTTCTTTATTACTGAGTAGAATTCCATTGTGTGTACATCCCATAGTTTTGTAATCCATTCATCTGTTGATGGACACCTAGGTTGAGCCTCACTTTTTAGCGTCACAAGATGTTTTGGTTTCATCTTACACTTTTCTTCAAATGCACTTTTCTTTCTCTATCAGCCCTGAAATCAGCCATCTCTCCAAAAAGCACTTGTTCCTTTTAATGAAGAATAGTACTTAGAAACCAAGATCTGGGTACTAGATGTGCTCATTAATATTAGACTGACACTGTTCCCAGGTACTCTCAATGGACAGGATTAAAGACTATACATATTTATTCGTCTGTCTATCTGTTGATTGACCTATTGATCTATCTAGGAAACCTTGAGTTCACAGTGAGATTTTTAATTCTAATTGAACACAAGGCTCATTCATGTTTTCTCCCTTTCTGTATTTATAACTTCCTTCTCGATAACAAAATGCCTGGTTCCTGTCATCTTCAATATAATTATTATTTGGTTAACCCCACTCCCACCATGTAACCAGTCTTCCATTTGCCTTATCTTGGGCACCAACATCGCTTTCTGGGTGGCCTCTCCACCCCCTTCACCAGCACCTTCCTTACCCAGTTGGGCTTCAGCACCCTCTACTGGGTCAGTGCTATCTCCTGCCCACCTTGCTCCGGCTCCAGCACATCCCACAGAACCACTGTTGCTCCTCAGCCCCCACTGCAGGCACCATGTTATTCAGTCACATCTAATTAGTCCTGAACTGAATTGTTCAGGAAGGGAGGCAAAGGCAAAGGGAGGAGGAAGAGGAAGAGCACAGGGACCTTCTCTTATGTTTTTTAACTCCTTCAAGTCATGGGCCACAGAGCCAGCTGAGTGTTTGAGGCAAGGAAGATCTTCAGGGAGGTTTTTTGTCCACTTGACAGTGACAAGTTGGTTTTTCCCAAAGATTCTTCATTGTCAAATTCACTCAAAACTTTTTGCTGTGAGCTGGCTTGGCACAGAGCTACCAGCTGAGCGTCCTGTCCTGGAAAAAAGTCTTTGTGCCACTTGGTTTCAGCCCAAGCTGGGGAGCTGACTTCACAAGTAAATGAGGCTAAAGGGCCCCCAGAGGAGCCTGCAGTCTCACTGATGGAGGAAAGTTCTGTGGGCATCTTGGCTTCTTCTGTTCACCTGGAAGGCAGGTATTATGGTTCCCTTACACCTACCAGTTATAGCTGCCTCTACCTACCTAGCCCTTTCTTTGCATTATTTCGTTATAGGACCTTCTCATAGGTACATATGTTCAGTGGGTGTCTTAGTCTATTCATGCTGCTATAACAAAATAACATGGACTGAGTAGCTTATAAACAACAGAAACAGTTCTAGAGACTGGAAAATCCAAGATCGAAGGGCTGGCAAAGACCCATATCCTGGTTCATACATGGTGCTGTCTCTTGATGTCCTTGCATAGTAGAAGGGAAGAAGACAGCTAGCTCTCTGTGGCTTCTTTTGTAAGGGCATTGATCCTATTCATAAGGGGTTGGACCTCAGATTTAATCACCTCCCTAGATTCCTACCTCCTAATATGATCACATTTGTAATTAGGTTTCAAAATATGCATTGAATCAGGGGAAGACAAACATTCAAACCACAGCAGTGGGTATTTTCGGTTTTCTCCACTCCATCTCTTAAACTCTTTGCTATATTGCCCCCAACATTATTTCTAGTATATAAACAACTGTCTAATATAAAGACATTTTGATACTTTCCCCTAGTTCTCCTATCTTTTGTTGTCTGCCAGGCTTCCTCACCAGGATTGAGTTTGCCTTAAAACAAGTCAGGGCCCTAATGTGTGCACCTGGTACTCAGCGACCCAGTCCCACTTTCTCCAGAACTTCCCTTCTTGCTAATGCTGATCTCCTTTCCCACCCCCCATTCCCACTGGAGTGATCTTGTTCCCTTTAGGAAGATAGCAATTCATCTGAAGTCTGCACTCTGTCCTGGTCTGGTCGTCACAGTGAACACAGTCAAGATAATGACGTGTGTGCCCCTCATTCCTTCATGTTTTTCTGAAGAGCATTTAAGGAAGATCCGATGGCTTCCCAGAATTGTAACAAGGACAGAAAGAAACTGAATAAAAATGCGCTTTTCCTTGTGTCCATGCCTGGAAACCTTTGCAGTGTTGCTTGGCCAGCCAGCCTCCAAGCTCGTGACTGGGGAGGAAGCTGACACATTACTCTGAGCAGGCAAACCTAACAGTGTATGGCCAGGGTCAACACTGCTGGCTCCCGCTTCAGTTTTGTGAATGAGATGCCCCTGGGTCCCTGCTGCACTACGTCACATTTCCTACCAGAAGAAGTGACTCAGCTGGTTTGATGTATGACTCAGATTGATGATTCAGATTAGGTGATGAGAAACATAATTTCTGACTTCTCTGGTAGAAACATGCTGGAATCCTAACATCTTAAGGCAAATAAAACTCACTCAGAACAAGATGTGATAAGGAAGGAGAGATGTACTAATTCTTCCCCGTGATGAGTGATCTAGACATATAACCCATTCCTTAAGTGTTGAAAAGATATGTGTTTTTGCTTTTAGTTTATGTGTTTTGCCATTGAAAGATGGAGAATAGTAGGGGGTCCTCTTTTGAAAAAGGATATAGTCAAAGACCTGTTATCTGGAAATTTTACCTTGGTGACTCTTACTTGATTTTTAAAGGAAGGAGATCCACTTAAACAGAATTTAAGTGCCATTTGTTTATAAAGAGGTGAACAAGGTGTACAGTCCCTGTTCTCAGGGAACTTATGGTTCCGTAAGAGAAATGACATCAACACAGCAATTTTATGCCAGAGAAGCAGAGAGACCTGTAGAACCATAGAACAGGAAGATCACCGTATTTGGAAGATAGGGAAAGTCTTCTTTTTCTTGGAAAACTACCATCTAAGCTGAGAACTGGAGGAGTAGAAGTTGGCCTGTGGGGGGTGAGGGTGGGGGTGGGGCTGGGGTGTGTGTGTAGGGGGATTGCTCTAGTCAGTAGGAAGGGCACCTAGACAGGTTCAAGAGCATTGGGGAACTTGACGCACTTAAAAGTATTGAAGAAGGCCAGGGTAGGTTAAAGGATGAGATTCAAACAAAACAAAAATTGATTTGGAGCCAACAACAAAAAGCTACATCAATCATGTTAAGGGTTTTTGACATCAGATTTTATTCTCTGGACAGTGGGAAGCCAGTGAGGGCTAATTATCTTCACACGTCTCCAACCTGTCTTGCCTCCATCTGTGAACTGATGGACTAAAAGTCTTCTGTTTTAGTGAGTTAACTAACACAGGGTTGCTTTGAGCTCTTCCACTGTACCAGTGCTTCTGAAGGCATGCCGCCATCTTGACTAGTGCCCTGTTTGTTCTGAGTGGCCATACTCTCCACGGTGCGCACATGTGCGCCCTCTGTCGGTGGTGCTTAGAAGGTAAAAGAAGCACCTTGGCAGGTGCAGGGACCCCATTTAAAGGGGAAACCCACACACTGCTTAAAACCCCTTGAGGAGAGAATTGGTGGGGGGCGGAGGTACCCAAACATTTTTTATTGAAGTTACAGTTAAATACCTTTTTGAATGTCTGTTCATATTGGGGCTGCCAACAGACCATTCTCACTTTAGGGCCTGTGTCTATTATTAAACATCCTGGTTTCACTTCCAAGTTCCAATCATGCCAAAGAAACTCAGTTAGGTGATGATTAGTTTTGTTTTGTTTTAAATAGTTTCTGTTCTCCTGCCAGATGTTGAACTGATTTACCAAGTCAGATCATTTGCCTGTGGAAAGGTACATTAGGGAGAATGGTGAGAGAGAATGTGTGGATACTGAGTCCCATTACTTGGACGTGGCCAGGAGTGTTGACTTCTGTTGTCAGTTTGGATTAAAATTCCACATGAAGCAATAATTACATTGTTATAAAGATTATTAACTGGGCCTTTTCCCCCTTTCTTCTTTGTTATCCTCAGATATCATAAAGGAAAATCCTAGACAGAAAAAAAAATGTATGTATCAGCACATTCATGAAGTGGAGGTGGATGGCTTGTTCCATGCTAAATTAGAGCCAGAGGAAGCCAAGTTTCATTGCTTCACAGTAAAAGACCCTGTGTCAGCAACTGATGGATGGATTCCATCGCAGGCCCAGGTGGAAGAGAGCTCTCCATCAGGAGCACACAGGCCCTCCCTTTCTGCCTTTCCAAAGCAGGCCCTGACCGTGCAGCTTGTCCAGCTGGCTGTGTGAAGCTAACGCTTAATGTGGAGTGTCCAGCAGATGGTTATTCTCCACTGCTGTATTTCCTGAGCATTCTCTGGTGACACAAAGTCTAATCACAGTAGCTATGACTTACCAAGACCTTAAAGCTGTGTATAATACTAGTTACTTTGCACATATTTTTCTCATTTCTCATTGAATCCTCTCAACGGCCCTCTAAAATCTAATACAGATTATCTGAACCCTTGATATATTTCTGGATTCAGACTTTCTGATTCTAGAAAAGTCAAAGTGTCTATATTATTATTTAGAAAACTGATATGCAGTGCATATATGATTATTTTAACACAAGCAGCAGGTTCTGGGACAGCCCCTGTCATCAAATTAAATGTCTGCTGTAAAAGTTAGGAAAAGTTAGTTATATTAGGTGGGATAAAATACTAAAAACAGCCTCATTTCAGGTTTTGCTGCCAAATAGGTTAGTAAAAAACTTGGTTTTTCCCGGTGTGGTGGCGCATACTTGTAATCCCAGTACTTGGGAGGCTAAGTCAGGAGGATCACGGGTTCGCGGCCAGCTTCAACTACTTAGTGAGGCCCTCCGCAACTTAGTAAAACCCTGTTTCAAAAAAAAAAAAAGAATAAAGAATAGGGCTGGGGATATAGCTCAGAGGTAAAATGCCCCTGGGTTCCATCCCCAGTACTGCAAAACAAACAAACAAACAAAACAAACAAACAAAAAACAACTTGGTTTTCAGAGCTTTTTGGATTTAGAAATTAAACATAAAAGATTGTGGACCTGTAATATTGTTCTCTTTCAAAGGATTAATACTGAAGCCGGGAGAGATTACATAAGTTGCCCACAACCACTCAGCTAGGAGGTGGTAGAGCCTGGTTTCAAACCCTGGCTCATTGTGTCCATAATCCATGTTCTTTCCCCTCACCCCTCTGCACCTCTATCAATTCAGCTCTATGAATAGCAGCTCCCCTCTCCAACCTACACCCTCTCCCAGTCTCAGGCCTGACTCCTTCATTGTCTAGTTCTTTTCTACCCTCCTTTCTGGAGCCACCCAGCTTTAGATTCTCTGCTTGCAGTGGCCTGGGTATATGAGTTTGACTCTTAGAGGCCATGGAACAGTGCTACCTTAGTGACCTGCTATGGTTCCTTGGTACTTCAGGAACTGAATTCCAATGCCCCAATTATATGTAGGCTAAATTGCTGGTGCTGTCGAAATATTTAGACAGATGGTGGAAGGACTAACATAGTCCATGTGAGCCATCTAGCCTAGCTGTTTTCATGAGTTCTTTTTTTTTTTCCATGAAAGTTCATTTCCCCGGAAGAAGTCCAGGAATTCACTCCAGAAACAGACTCGTTCCTTGAAATCTTAGAAAGGACTAGGTACAGAAGCAAGGAATTGACTTGTTAATTTGAGGATGAACAGGGATCAGTGTTTGGTCCATTAACTGAACATCAACATGTATGGTGTAGTGGAGTCAAAATCAACTAAATTAGTCAACTTGTGGTCACTGAGCATCATGACTGCCTTCTACCACTCTCTTTTCTTTTCCAAGAAACTCCCTGTATTTTATTTATCTGAACCCAGCAAATATATTCCTTTAAAAGCACATACCAGGCTGGGTGTGGTGGTACATGCCTATACTTGGGAGGCTGAGCCAGAAGAATTGCAGGTTTGAGGCCAACCTCAGCAATGTAGTAATGCCCTCAGCAACCTAGTGAGACCCTGTTTCAAAACAAAAAATAAAAAGGGCTGGGGGTGTAGTTTTGAGGTAGAATGCCCCTGGGTTCAATCCCCAATACCACACACATCCACACACACACACACACACACACACACACACACACACACACACTATACCAGGGTAATCTCAGTCCTTGAGAACTACAAGGCTGAGACAGGAGAACTGCAGGTCTCAATTGTACCCTCAAAGGGCAGCTATCATGGTTAAGCATATCAGCCTGACTCTTGAGAAGATGCAGACTCCAGGCTGCTTCTGTGACAAGCCTATAGCCATGGCTTTTGGGCAGTAGGACTTTGGAAAAAGTAGAGCATCCCCTTTGAGTTCGATTCTCTTCTGTGTAAGCAGGTTCCACTGTCACTGCTAATTGCACTGGCTCTTCTGCTAGACCCAGGGTGTCTAGGTTGGCCCCTGCTGGTGCTCATGCCTTGGCGAGGCCACCACATGGTGTCCTTGCTCCTTACTCCCACATGGCTACTCCGTGCTCCAAGTTAGGGGAGCATTTCCTGTGGATTCAGACCCAGCCACAGCCAAAGAAAATGCATAGTCTTGGGCTGACAAAGAGGAAGTGAATCAAAGGACTTAATTCTTGCAAGATCCCTGGCAAGAAAAATGAGCTCATCCAAGCCAGGCTTGGGAGCAGGGTGTCCTCTGGGACTGCCGGAGCCAGGACAGGATATGACTGTGGCTCTTATTGGCCATAATTACTTGCTGTGTACTTTCCAAGGAGATTAGCATTTCAGAGCCATTTCATCAGAATTACTTAAAAGTCGCTCTTCTGTGGACCTGAAATAAGTAACAGAACATGTGCTATAAAACTGTTTTCTATTCCTAGTTGTTGTTTCTTTGTTGTTGTTGTTACTTCCGTAGACTTAAAATTTCTCATATGAAACCTGAGTTCAGGAATGAGTGTGCAATTGTCATTCTTTCAAATACCAAAGAATGACAAAGTTTATCATCAAATGCATCAGGTGATAATAAAATTACTGGCATTACCATAAAAATGCTTCCCTTTTTCTTTTCTTTTCTTTTCTTTTTTTTTTTTGTTGAGAGGCAATCCTCACCCAGCCAAACCCACCATGATGGCAGAAATGGGTTCAGTGTAAAGATCTTACAGGGAAATTGCTATTCATCATGATCGTCATTCCTGCTGTTTTAGTTAACTTTTGACTGTTCATACTTCTTCTGGAGCAGCCAAGCTCTTTCCTGCTGGCGTTTTTCCCATCTTCCAGTTGCATTCATAGAGTAGACCCAGTATCAGCAGCCCATCAAACCCCCTGACTTACCCTGAAGCGGTCATGTTTGACAGTCTGTCAGACTCGTTTCGCCAGGCAGGGGTATTTCCCATTCCTGAGCTAGGTCTATGAGTTGAAGCTCAACATCATCACATTCTCCCTCTGGGGCCTTCAGAGGAAGAGATGAAAGCAGAAGGGGCCAGCTGGTGGCGTGGGTCACGGCTGGAACCACACACGCATGGACTCTAGGGCTGACAGGCAGGGTGCTCCCTTTCACTGGGAGGAAAGGAGTTGAATGCAAGTGTGAGCTCCTTGCTTTCTGGGGCCTTGTGAGTTGCCTTCGATGTTTGCAACCTCACCCCAGTGCTGTGTGAAGAAAGGAGATCATTGAAGGGGACCAGGGCCAACGCATGTCATCTGGTGGGCGTTTTTGTTCGGTTTGGTTTTTAAATAAGAGTGGGTGTTGGCTTTTTCTTTTCTTTTGAGAAATGTAGAAACAAAGGATCTTTGAGTTAAGACCTCAGACTCCATGGAGATGGAATCTAATAGTCACCGAAATGTAAACGTTTGATTTCCACAATATATCTCTAAACCTTTGGAACCCACAGTCTTGACTTTCTGGTAGTTAGATGTGTTTGTACAGAAGGAGGATTTGGGGTGTCAGGGATGACAACAGCTGTGTTCTGAGTACACACAGCTCTCTCTCTTGAGTGGGAAGAACTGCAGATTCTTTTCTCTGCCCCTTGTCAGCACAGCCTACTACAGATGATGCCCGAAGGAAATGCATCTTGCTTGGGAAACCCTGAAGTGGGGCCAAGGCCTGGCTTGCTTGCTCTGGACTAGAAAATGGCTTCACTATTTCTATAATCAGGAAACACAGATTCGTGCTTCCTCGTTTTCTTTTCCATGCATGGGAGGAGACTTTGGTGGCTACTTTGGAATGAAATTCCGCCACTCTCCCTGCTCCTTTGTCTGCCTCACAATGCTGCAGCCTCAGAGCACTGCTGTTGCAGGGATGAGCAGAGTTTTTAAAAATTGCTAAGCTCTCCTGGATAGATGGAGAGTCCCAGGGAGCTATCTAGTTTATGAAGGTTAAAGCAAGCAGGTTTATCCCCTTTTCTCAGCACGGGCTAATTATATTTAAAATAAAAATTGTCTAGTTTGTTTTATGTCTTAAAATTAATTTGTGCTTACTGCAGGAAAAAAAATTGGAAAATAAAAATAAAAGTGACTCATCATCCTATTCCCCCAGGAACAGCTATGACCTTTCTAGTTTTTCCATGTGCATACATGTGCATGGAAGGTAATATTGGGTTTACGCTTAGTTTCCTATTGTATTAGTTTCCTATTGCTGCTGTGACAAGTTACCAAAAATAAAGTAGCTTAAGACAGTACACATTTATTACCCTGTAGTTCTAGAAGTTGGAAGTCAGCAGTGTGTCTAGTTTGGACTGAATTGTATCCCCTCCAAATTCACATGTTGAAGCCCTAACCCCCAGTGTTATAGTATTTGAAGGTGAAGCCTTTGGGAGGTGTAGATGGTTGTAAGGGTGGAGCCCTCATGACAGGATTAATGCACATGTAAGACAAACCACCAGCAAGCTCTCTCTCTCTCTCTCTCTCTCTCTTTCTCTCCCCACCATGTGGAGGCACAGTAAAGGGGTGGCTGTGTGCAAGCCAGGAAGAGAGCCCTCACCAAAACCAACCACCTGGCACCATGTTCTTGGACTTCCAGCTTTCAGAACTGCGAGAAAATAAATGTCTGTTGTTTAAGCCACTCATAAGTCTATGGCATTTTGTTATGGCAGCCTGAACTGACTAAGGTTGGGCTAAAATCAAGGTGTGGGTAGGGCCACACTCCTTCTGCAGGCTCTGGGGAGATTTTACTTCCTTTCCTTTCCTGGTCTGTATACTACCTGCATCCTTAGCTCATGACCCCTTCCTCCATCTTCAAACCAACATGGAGCACCTCTCTCTCTCTCTCTCTCTTTCTCTCTCTCTCTCTCTCTCTCTCTCTCTCTCTCTCTCTCTCTCTCCTCTGTTTCCCTCTTGTGATTACATTAGGCCCAACTGTATAATCCAGGATAGTCTTCCACCTTCAGTACCTAAACTTAATCACCTCCTCAAAGTCCTTTGGCCATGCATGGCATCATAGTCACAGATTTTGGGGACCAGGACTTGGAGCTGCTTGGGGAGCCCATGATTATGCTGATCATACTGTTGTTCATCTGATGCCGGTTGAGATTTTACCACTGCCACATTTGCCTTCTTATCCACCGCTCATAGGTGCTAAACCAGGACTTGAACCCAGGCAGCTTGACTCTGGAGCCTGCACTCTTAAACCTCTGTAATGTATCTGCTTTTGTAACCTGCTCTTTCTCTTAATAAATACTGAATATTTTTCATGACCTTAACTAGTCCTCTGAATTTTAGAGTCTAAAACATTTGCAATGGCTAAATAATACGTCATCATCTGAAATGAGCCATAACTAATGTAATCTTTCTCTTGAAGGCAGATATCTTGCTGTAATTATATTTTAAAAAACACTATGGTGAAAGTTCTTATTACATAAGTTTTGTGCCCATACTTAAATATTAACCAAACTTGTGCCCCAACGTTTCTTAGGAGCTGGTTAGTCTGCACACATTGGAGAATACTATTTCTCAAACTGTTTTCCTTGAAATAGTAATAGGAGTTTCATGAAGTGAGTTTCTCTGGTTAAATGAATTTGAGAAATGTTAAGCTGCATTCTTGTACTTGCATTAGAGATTCACAGTCATATTTGCACTAAAATCAGAAGTCTTCCAGTAAAGAATCTTTCTTTCTCTCTTTCTCCTTTCTTTAACCCAGTATTTCCTGGGCTGATTTGTGCAATGATTTTTTATTTGTTTGTTTGCATCATTGACTATTATCTCATATAACCAAGGTAACACTTAAAAACACAACTTTGGAATCAACCTAACCAAGTGAAGTCGCTTACCCTTAAACACCTTCAAAACTTTAAGTCGAAAATTACTATAGCTGGAGTAGTTTGAACAAAATCATGTTTATGAAATAAACTCCAATGTTTCCTACTGCCAAAATTGCAGGGATGAGGCATAGCATCTCCTGTGTCAGGGGACCCATGACAGCCCCTCCTGAGGCTCTAAAGACAGTTCTAGGCCACTGTTAGAGAAGCAGCTGCTTCAGACCTGCCAAACAGGACTTCCTTCCTGTGACCTCTAGTGGCAGTCACTGGTAACATCTGCACCAGGGATGGGTTCTGTTTTGCTGGAATAAGAAGTAAGCAGGACATGTCTTTAATGTTGCATGGCTGACCACTCTCTATAGTGACCTTTCACCCTCTTTACAATTCTCTTTCAGCATACACGGCATCATATAATTTAGCTATAATCATCTCCAGGTTTGGATACCAGACTCTGTTACTATCAAATGTAATCTGGGCTGGAGTTAGCCCCAGAGCCTCCATGGCCTTGGCCATTTCCAGGTGTCATGGCGTCCACCCTAACTATGTGCTAAGGTTGTTGTAAGAATTCAATGACATACAAATGTAATAGAAACGTGCTTGTTATCACTACCAAGCCATTGAGTCTGTGATTCTGTAATCCTAGAATACTTTTTCATATGCTCTGATGAAGGCATTTGAACACTTTCCTCCCATTCCTTTTGGGAGATCCTGCCCCAATCCACCAGCATTTACTAAGTGGCTGTTATGTATTTTCGTAATGTACTTATTGGTTTACTCACCATGCATCAGCACCTACCTTGTGCCATGCATCACAGTTACTGCTGGGATCCATTGGTCAACAGGGCAGACAAGGCCCTACTCTAAGGGGTCTCCATTGAAATGATTTAGGGGACTCATAGACAGTTGAAATGATCAGTGTCTTCAGGTGGTTTTATATTTTAATTGTGAAGACAGATGCTCCAATAACCAGATATGATGCACGTCAGTCTATGATGATGACTTTCCTAGAAAGGTAAAGTTTTATGAGGCAGGGGGCTCACTGCAGTGTGTTCAAAAGGTAGACGCCAGAGGCAGGGAATTTAGACTTTGCTTTCTAGATGTTTAATGCTGAAAGGGCAGCTGAGGCAGATGATCCGGATACTTGAGAGGTCAACTGGAAAATGATAACATGGCTACTTGGTGTCTATTTCTGGTCCTGGAAGAGTTGCAAAAACTGTATATAGAATACTTGTGAAATTGTTCATTCTCACCCTATAGTCATATTATTCTTCTAGATAATATTTAAATCATAGCTAGACTCATTGGATGCTTTCTGTTCTAAATGATAACTTTATTAATATTAATTTAGTCTGTATAACAACTTTCTAAAGGTAGGAGCCTCTGACATCAAACCCACCTTTACAGATGCGGAAACTGTATAAAAACAGTAAGTCATTAGCCCAGAATTATTGGGCTGCTAAACAGCGGATTCAGGCTCTAGTGTGCGGGCTCCAGAACTTGTGTGTTCAATGCTGTGCTATCCCGTTTCTCGAGCTTTCAATTTAAAAGTCAGCTGTAATTCTTAGAGGTGCTTCTTAAGTATACAGGGGCAAATGACCTCTGCTCTAGGATTACTTTAAAAACTTCAAGTTGAAAGAAGGAAGAACAGCCCAAGGATGATGAAAATGTTTATTCTAGATGATGTTTATAATGTTTGTGGGGTTATTATAGCATTCCCTAACTTCCATAATAAAAGATAAGAACCACTTCTAGTGAATTTGGAAATGTTGAAATATCTATTGTGCCTATTAATATCAAAAGATTTTAATTATCTGGATTATGCAGATCAGAGCAATGAGTTTCACTAACTTTTTAATGTAATTGTGGCTATGAGAAAGAGGGTTCTCTTCTGTGTATGAAAAACTACTTTCCACCTAATCCCCAATGTGATGGCCACGTGCCTTATTGTTCTTTAAATCAATATCTTGCCAAATGTATCTGATTGAAAAGCATAACTTCCAAGTTAGAAGAGGTCACAAAGACAGCTCTTTCCCAAACTCTCATTTTATATCCATGGGAGTGAAAACTTGGAAAATTTAAGTGATCGGCCCCAGACTAAAGTGGAACATTAAAGGATGGTCTATCGCCGACCACTTAGACAATTCACAGAGTTCAAAGCTGGGGTTTCCTGAGCCCGGGTCTTTCCAGCTCTACCAGAAGGAGCTTGTGGCCGGTAAAGGGCTACAGCCACCCACACAGAGACATGACTCCAGGCTCTACCTGGAGTCACAGCGATTCCTGCTGTGTCAGACAGGGGCCAGCTTAGAAGTCTGGAATATAAGATGACGAAAGGCGAGTCCCTTTCAGTTTGGGACCGAAAAGGGGTCAAATGGGACTTTAACCCCCTGCCAGTTTCCCAATTTTTGGACTTGATTGTAGTCATTTATTTTGTGTGTTTTCTCGGAATTCCTGTCGCAGACCCCAGCCGTGTCACCCACAAAGGGCAGAGTTAGACAAATCATCACTGCTCTACCTTCTCCAAGGTGCATTTGGATCTCTGTGACACTAAAACCCACCCTTCATTGGGTCAAAGCCTGGGCCAGGCATTTCCCAAGAGGGAAGGGTGCAGATGGCCTTAGTGCAACTGCCCAGAGCTGGCCTCACCGCCTCCTAAGATCCCCTGGGAGGGCATCTTCAGAGCTAAACTCACCACGCCAAGGCCAGCACACACCTTTCTACCACCTTTGTTGGCATTCATTCCTTAAGGTCCAGAGGATCTCAAACTCTAATGCTTTCAGGACCCCAGCAGGTAAGATAAATGAATGAAGCTGGCCAATTTAGACTGGGGTAACCCGGGAAGAACAAACCTCATTCTTCCTTAAAGGTTGTGTTATGTCATGCTGTCCATGCAGAGAACCTGGGCAGATTAGCTGAAACTTGGCCACCTCAGACATAGAGGATAAAAGAAACCAGGAGAGCCAGGTACCACCCCTGCCCCCGATGACCTCCACACAGCCTTCCCTATGCAGAACGCCAGGTTTCCTCCCCTGAGAAGTGGTCTCTGAGGCTCCAAGGTGTCACCTCTCTGACAGTCTAATTCTCTGCTCTGTGATAGAGTATGTGTCTCCAAGGCCACTGGAGCCAGCTGTCTGTCTGACACATATTTGCAAAGTGCCTGCCAGGCCCATTGGATGGAACTGACTTTTTAGAACAGGTGCCCTGAGGTCTTTGTTGACTGGGTGAGCACCTTCTCCTAAGTGCTGTGTTCCCTTTAATAAAATGGTCTGCGCTTAACCATTTTTTTGGGTACCGCTCTCAATGTCAGAAGTTGCTTTTCTTTTCTTTCTTTCTTTTTTTTTTTAACTTTTTACCAGTGTTCTCTTCTTTCTGAAAGCAGTCACAGCAGACAAGCTTAGAAAGGGTGTTCTCTTCGTGTTGTTTCAGGGAAAATAGAGAAAGTCAAACCTCCTCCATCCCCCACAACCGAAGGCCCCAGCTCGCAGCCTGACTTAGCCCCCGAAGAGGCTGCCGGAACCCAACGGCCCAAGAATCTGATGCAGACCCTCATGGAAGACTATGAGACACACAAATCTAAAAGGCGCGAGAGAATGGATGATAGTAGTGTAAGTTTTTCCTCCTTTCCTTTCACTTCTCCGAGGGCGACCGTCGTATTCCGGCATGGTTGTGTGTACAGTTGTCTCTGTCTGGCATCACGGTTCTCAAACCAATTTTCAAATGTGTGGTTTAACATGCCTGGTGTTGGGTTTGGGTTTCTGCTTCATTTCCCAAAAATTTTGATCATGCAGGGAGCTGGTCCTTTTGTGCCACGTGTAGCTGGAGCCCACTGGCAAGGCTGCTGCAGAAGTGTGATGTATGGAAAGATGACAGGAGGTGCAGTGCAGGGAAGAGGGTCACAGCTCTCAGGAGTCTTCCCCAGGCACCAGGGAGCTGCTTGGCCACCTCTTCAGAGAGTCTGTATTTCTAGAGAACTGTGAAATGCTACTCCTTCAAAATCTACTTGGTAGGCCATCTCTACAAATGTTACAGTGCTCAAAAAGACTACCCCTGTGTTTTTAGCAGTTGCCTGCATGGGTTGGCAGGAAAGAGCAATTTTAAATGACAGTTTAAAAACCACCCTATTCCCCCCAGCCCCCAGAATATGGCATTCACATGAACTGTATAAAACTCATCTGTTCTGTGGTTTCTATGTCCAGTAAGAGACTTAAGAGGTGTTCCACGTGGTCCACAGGAGCCTGGGCTCAGCCCCAGGGTTTCATGCCAACCCCCTAGGAGTCCCTGGCACCATTCTCTTAGCATTCCTCAAGGTAATTACTGCTTCCCCCCAGTGACGCTCAGGTCACATGTAGCTTGGACTAGTAAACTATCCGGTTTACCCCAGACAGTCCTGGTTTATGCCCTTTGTCCTGGTGTAATGATGAATAGTATCCCCTTTCTTAAATATGTTCCGGTTTAGATGATAAACTATCCAGTCACATTAAACTTAAATGCTATGGGGTTCACAGTAGGGAGTCCATGCCCACGGACTGCTTTTCATAACCAGGCTGAATCATCCCAAGTTAAAGGATTTCTGGAGTTGAAGCCAGATACTGAAAGTGGCTTTTAAAGTATGAGTGGTAAAGAAAGGAAGAAAGCAAACATATGCCGAGCAGCCTGACTGCTCCCGGGGCTCTCGCAGGCCTGCCCTGAATTCACACTGGAACGGGATGGAGCATGGCTTAGCTGCCCTGTGAGGCTGGAGAGTTTCTGGTCCAGTCTCTCTATTTCACACTGGGATGGAGTATGGCTCTTGGTGGCTGCTGGGGACATTTCCACTGGGCTTTACTCTGGGAGTGGCAGCAGCTCCTTCCTGAGCCTGTAGGACATTTCCTGCCCACCAAGTCACTTTAGCCAGCCCTTCTTGGCAGCCCCAGTTTTGGTATAGAGTTCACCGTTAGGTACTTGTAGTTGCCTGTGGCTATTTTGAAGCATGGTGCTGTGAGTATATTGTTTCTTTTCTCCCAGTGAGTCCACACCATCCATCAGCAGCTTTGGTGCAGTTTAGCCCAGTGGATCCTCACAGTCTGGAATGGACTGGAAAAAACTAGTAGTACCAATTAGCAGTGACCCATGCAAAGGTTTTCAAAGCATACTCTGTGACAATCTCTTGTGTGTGCTTCTTGTGTTGAAGTGCAGATTTTAGAAAAAAAAAAATACTGCACACAACAGGGAAGAGCCAGTTCTTAGTCATTGCATAGACAGAGGGCCAGAAGCCTCTTCATACATGCTCTGACACTCAGGCAGTCACCTAATGAAGGCCAGCCAGTCTGGATGTCCCCGTGGCATTAATGAAGCCACTTGGAGTCGGTATTGTAATATACTGATTACCTTGCACTTACCCAGTGAAGAGGCACCTTCCCTGTCTCTATTTTGCCCTGTTAGAGGTAAAGTACTTCTGTTTTTCTGGCTCCATTCACATACATTATTGTAAGGGTGAAATGTGGCTTCTTAGACTCTGTACCCTCTAAAAACCTCACATGGCTTACGCTGGCACACCCAGTGTCACACAGCATCAGCCCTGGCACCTCACTTGCCAACGTTTCTTCCAACAAGGACCCTGGCATGCCCTTTTGGAGATCAGAAACCATATCCAAGCATCCTGTGGGTTCTCCCCCAGGATCAAAACCCAAGCAAATGTTTGCTATAGAGAGTAGCAAGAAGCCGGGCGTGGTGGCGCACGCTTGTAATCTCAGTACTTGGGAGGCTGAGACCGGAGGATCACAGTTTGCGGCCAGCCTCAGCTACTTAGTGAGGCCCTCCGCAACTTAGTGAGACCCTGTTTCAAAATAAAGAATAAAAAATAGGGCTGGGGGTGTAGCTCGGAGGTAGAATTCCCCTGGGTTCAATCCCCAGTACCAAAAAAAAAAAAAAGAAAAAAGAAAAAAGAAAAAAAGAGAGTAGCAAGTCCTTTGTGACTAAAGAAGAATTCTTCCTTGCTCTGCTTCCCAAGGAGAAGGCAGACCTAAAAACAAAAATAACAGATAATTGGGATGTATATAGAGTGTGATTCTTTAGACATGTTGATATTGGTAAGCAAGGAAGACAGGAGAAAGAGAAGCAACCCCCGTGAAGCATGCCTGCAGTTTTGCAGAGAGACTTCTGCCAACAGAACTGAGAAAAACTGATCCCTGCCATCAAAACAGGTTCAGTGTCCCCCTAACCACATCAGAGCAGTGACAACGTGTGGAGGTGCCCGCAGCTCGGGGTCCTACTCTCTTCAATTTTCTCACATTATAAAAAATTATGGCCGGGCGTGGTGGCACATGCTTGTAATCCCAGTACTTTGGGAGGCGGAGACCGGAGGATCTGGGTTCGTGGCCAGCCTCAGCTCTCTCTCTCTCTCTCTCTCTCTCTCCCTGTCTCTCTCTCTCTCTCTACTTAGTGAGGCCCTCCACAACTTTGTGAGACCCGGTTTCAAAATAAAGTATAAAAAAATAGGGCCGGGGGTGTAGCTCGGGGGTAGAACGCCCCTGGGTTCAATCCCCGGTACCGCAAAAAAAATAAAAAATATGCACAGGTCCCTGGCTCATGAAATCCATGCCAGGGAGTGGTGTGAGGGAAGCTGTGCCACATTTGATGGTCTTTGTCATGCCCCTGAGTTGTCCTTCTCTCCTGCTGGAAACAAGGTGGTTACTCGAGGGCTCAGCCGATGGCAGAAGATGCAACTTGAAACCATGAACCCTCTCTTGGAGTAGTACCCAGGAGGCACTGTGGCTCCATGATAGCAAGTCACCTGCAGGTCTTCTGCTCATTTAGCAGTTAGTAAAAAAAGGTCAATGACAAGGAATATTTCTCAAAAAGTTATCCCCAAAAAGCCATACTTAATACCTTCAGTGGTCAAAGTCTTTGCCCACCTGGACTGGCTTCCTGGTTTTGCAGGCTCACCAGTGGGCATCTCTAAGCTCTAGGCTTCAGCCCACTCATTAATGGAGTCCATGGCTAATTTTTGAAGAAGGGGGATTGATAGCCCCGTCCCCATACCCAGAGCTATTCACCAGCCTATACAGAGTCTTTGTATTAGAAATAGACGCCCTTTTTCCTCTGTGAGGATCCAGCCCTGCACCAGCCTCACAGTTTTGTGAGTGCACAGGGGAACTGGGCCTTAGCACCATTCATCCCTTTATTATGGTAATTTTGTGCAGTGCACCCAGCTGTAGCAATCCTACTTTTAGCGTGGGTTTCTCTTATCTGGAAATGTTATCTCATGTAGAAATGCCCCCTTATCTGGCTCTGATGCTATCTCTGGTCAGTCATGCAACTCCTAATGGACTAGCGAGTCATAGTTTTCTAAAGGGCTTTCTGGTGCCTTGCAGAGGACTTGTTTCAAGGTGGTGTTGGAGAAGAACTTGCCCATCCTAGACCCGGAAGGCGTTTGGGCTAGAGGCACAAAAGGTGGGCTATTAGGATTGTTTTCCTTAAGGCACCAAGAAGCCCTTTAGGAAAGGGATTCACCAGTCCATTAGGAGTTGCAGGACTGTATTTAGGCAAACAGTATTCTTAATTTTTTTTGTGTGTGTGGTACTGGGGATTGAGCCCAGGGGTGTTCTACCTCCGTGCTACGCCCCCGGCCCTATTTTTATCCTTTATTTTGAAACCGGGTCTCACGAAGTTGTGGAGGGCCTCATTAAGTAGCTGAGGCTGGCCTCGAACCCGGATCCTCCGGTCTCAGCCTCCCAAGTACTGAAATTACAAGCGTGCGCCACCACGCCCGGAGGCAAACAGTATTCTTCTGGCCATTTTTCTTGCAAGCTGACCTGAGCCTCAGAAGGTGAAGATGAGGCATCATGGAGTCCATGATGCTCTTGAACATGTTGGTGAATTTCTTTCCCCTTTTTTAGTTGAAAGGATGCTGGCCTGAGTCCAAATCATAGCCTCCTGGATACTTAGCCCCAACTTCACTTCTAGCATGGGATCTACTCATAGTAGATTTTACCTGTGTTGTTGTTTCCCTCCTCCTCCTCCTCCTCCTCCTCCTCTTCCTCCTCCTCCTCCTCTCCCTCTCCCTCTCCCTCTCCCCCTCC
>PVJS01040250.1:0-18529 GCA_004027185.1 Glis glis
GGTCTGCTGTGCTCTGGGCTGGTCCTGATCTGGTCTGCTGTGCTCTGGTCTAGGCTGGCCCGGTCTGGTCTCGACTGGCCTGCTGGGCTCTGGTCTGCTCCAGTCTGGACTGCCCACAGCTCTAAGCCCTGCAAGACCCTGGCCTCACTCCATGTCAGGTTGCCCCTGCCTTGGCATATTTCTGGCCTGTGCTGACTCCCCATCAGGCAGAGGGCTCCCTCGGCTGCAGTTTCACCTGCTGTCCCTCCACAGCTGCACCACCTGGTGAGCGATGACATCTGCCTGAAGGTGGTGGACCTCTACCTAAACGAGAAGAAGCGGGGTGCTGCTGGTGGGAACCTGTCCTCCCGCTGTGTCCGTGCTGCCAGGGAGAGCAGCTACCAGTGGAAGGCGGAGCGCTGCATGGCGGATGAGAACTGCTTCAAGGTGAGGGCAGCGTGAGCCAGAGGCCCGGTGTCCTACAAACATACGAACAGACGGTGGGTGGCCTGCAGCCTCTTCCCGGCGACTCAGGCTGCTTGTCCCCACCACAGGTGATGTTCCTCCAGCGCAAAGGGCAGGTGATCATGACCATTGAGCTCCTGGACACTGAGGAGGCCCAGACAGAGGACCCCGTGGAGGTCCAGGTCAGGACCCCAGCATGACCAGATGCTGCCCACGGGACATTCCGTCTCAGAGGCCAGAGGCTCCAAGTCACAGGGTAGCGGGCTGCCTCCCTCCGAAGCCCTCAGGAGAGTCCTTCCTGGCCTCTCCCAGTGAAGAAGGTTCCGGGAACCTGGTTTTATTAGCTCAGGCCTAGAGACTTCTGCAGGGTGGAGAGTGGAGGGAAGGTCACTTGGACGCTGCAGGCCGTGCCTGCCCCTGTGCACCCTGCTGCCCCTCCCAGCTCGGGCTGGTCTTTCTGCCTGCTATTGCCCTGCCGCCTGCTCCTGTTCCCCTGTGAGATTACCGTGTGACCAGCACAGAGTGCTCCTTACACAGCCTGTGTCTATGGAGGCACAGAATACCTGGTCTGAGTGGTGGCCTGGCTGCAGTGGCCGTGTGGCGGAGTCCTGGGTCACGGGCTGCCGTCTGGCAGTCCCAATCACAGATTGGGGCCCTCGATACCCGTTGGCCTCCTTAGGCACCAGGGTGGGGTCGGCCCCTGAGCAGGGCGGGATGAAGGCGCAGCCCGGTGGCAGTCATTCACGGTGTCTCCATCCCCAGCACCTGGCTCGCTATGTGGAGCAGTACGTGGGGACTGAGGGCGCGTCCAGCTCGCCCACCGAGGGCTTCCTGCTGAAACCCGTGTTCCTGCAGAGGTGAGAGGCTGCCCGGGGTGCCTGCTCCACCCGAGCGCTTGTGGAGTGTGTGGTGTGTACTGGGGCGTGGGGGGAGTGAGCGCAGCAACGACCCCAGGACAGGAGGCCCAGCCCCGCAGGGAGAAGATCCCGGAACAGCTGGCATGGTGGGGTTTAGATTCGGGTAGTGTCCCTAGTGGCTTCTGTTCACCTTGCCTCGCCCCGGGAGGTCCTCAGCACACAAAGGACAGGTTTCTGGTCCACAATCCCCTCTCCTTCCCGGGGCATCCCCGGTACACCCACTCCAGGAACCTCAAGAAGTTCCGGCGCTGGCAGTGTGAGCAGGCGCGGGCCCTGCGCGGCGAGGCCAAGAGCTCCTGGAAGCGGCTGGTGGGCGTGGAGAGCGCGTGCAACGTGGACTGCCGCTTCAAGCTTGGCACCCACAAGATGGTCTTCATCGTCAACTCCGAGGACTACATGTACCGCCGCGGGACCCTCTGCCGAGCCAAGCAGGTGCCGGGGTCTAGACCACCCTGCCTCTCGTGACTCCCTGTGTATCCTGGGGACCTGGGGCCAGCCCTGGGCTGTCTTGGGCCTCTGCGCCCCCCCCCCCCCGGTGTCCCTTCTCACATCCTAGAGACCTGGGACCAGCCCTGGGCTGTCTTGGGCATCCTGACATACCCCTGATGTCGCTTCTCATGTCCTGGGTCCCCGGGGCCGGCCCTCGTCCACCTGGCCCTGACACACCCCTCTCCACAGGTGCAGCCCCTGGTGCTGCGCCGCCATCACCAGCACTTTGAGGAGTGGCACAGTCGCTGGCTGGAGGACAACGTGACGGTGCAGGCGGCTGGCCTGGTGCAGGACTGGCTGATGGGCGAGGAGGACGAGGACATGGTGCCCTGCAAGACACTCTGCGAGACAGCGCACGTGCACGGCCTGCCCGTCACCCGCTACCGCGTGCAGTACAGCCGCCGCCCAGCCTCGCCCTGAGCCCCTGTGAGCACCAGGCCATCCTGTGCCAAACCCAAGCCCTGTGCTCTTGGCCCTGCGCTCAGCCCACCTCGCAGGGCTGCAAGCGTGTGCTGAGGAGCAAGGACCCCGTCCATGCACCTGCCCTCGCTCGCCCATCACAGTGCCAAATCCCTGACAGTGGGTGGACGCCACCTCTGCCCTCGGCTCAGATAGCTGGGGATGAGCTGGTGCGAGACGTGCACCTGAGAGTGACGGGGTCTGAGACCCCAACATGAGGAGCTGGGCCTGGGACCACTTGAAAAGCGAGCCTTCGCCAGCATCTGAACGTTGTCGCCTGTGGGTTTGGGTGTCAGCACCGCCCAGCCGAGCCCTCTAGCCCTGCTTTGATTGATGTTGAAATCTGGAGCAGCGCTGGCCTCGGGGGACCCCCTCTGGATTCCGGCAGCCAAGAGGGGCAGGGGCTGGGGCAACGTTCCGCAAAGCACGGGCCCCACCGTGGAAGGCGGGGGCGCGGTGTCCTGTACCGAGTCGGACAGTCTAGAAACACACATGTACGCACACATATTTATTTCAGTACACTCCATAGTTGTCCTTGCCTTCTACAGCAGCCAAGTCCCGAGCTTCTGGGGGTGAGCTCTCTCCTCATGGAACCCCGCGAATCTGCCCTGATGCCCCATTCCTGCGGCTGCCACCCAAGGAGCCACCTGCCTATCCAGGGGCCAGCCAGCTGCTCCCAGGGCCCTTATGCCTTCAGGAGCAGCCAAGCCGGCTTGTCCCTTGGTGGCAGCCACGGCTCCCGGAGCCAGAATCCCAAGTGACTGGGGCCAACCAGGAGTTTCAGACCTCTCCTACCCGAGACGCTCTGGCCCCCTCACCACCAGAGCTGGGCAAGAACAACCCCGGTGGCCTCGTCCTACAGCATAGCTGTGCCAAACTCAAAGTTCCAGGAAGCAAAGACTTGTTTCTAGAAGTTTCCTGTGGGACTGGTGGCCCCAGCGCCCTTGACCCCAGGCTGGGGGATTCTGAGCTGACATGCACACCTGGGCCCCTCCTGTGAACTCTGGATGCCTCTTTCCCAAGAAGGGAATTGGTCACAAGGACCCTGCTCCAAGCCCCTCTGCCTTGGGGGTCTGCAGGGGGACACCCCCGCGCCCCACCCCGTGGCCGTCCCGTCCTCCCGCATGCTTCTAGGGAGCGGCTCTTTCCATTTTTAAGGAATTTCTGTTCTGGGGCTTGTCCTTCCTTCGCAGCTGTTTTGAATGTAGTTTTCCTTTTCTATTTATTTGCACATTAAACTTAAAAATTAAATATTGATGTAAAGCCACAAGGCTCCATCAGGCATTTCTTATGAGGATGTGGGCAACTTCTAGCATGGGACCCTGGTTTTTTTTTTCTTTAGGTAGTACTGAGGATTGAATCTGAGCTACACCTCCATCCTATTTTATTTTTTACTTTGAAACAGGGTCTTGCTAAGTTGCCGAGGCTGGCCTTGAACCTGCAATCCTCCTGTCTCAACAGTACTGGAATTATGGGTGTGTGCCATTGTGCCTAACTCTGGGACCCCGTATCTGAAACCCAGAGTAGTTAAAACAACACCTAAAATGGCAGAGCCCTCCAAGGTCATCTGCCTGCCCTGACATGGTGTTTTCTAGAATATTCTTTCCTGATTACATTTCCACATTCAGTTGAAATGAGAAGTGTCTCCTTTGCCTGAGTGTTGTGCCTACAAAACCCAATTCAAAGACCACACAATAGCCAGGTATGGTGGCTCCCGCCTGTAATCCAACTACTCAAGAGGCTGAGACAGGAGGATTGCAGCTTCTCAGCCAGTCTCAGCAACTCAGCGAGACCCTGTTTCCAAATAAAATTAAATAAGCTGGGCATGGTGATGCATGCCTGTAATCCCTGTACTTGGGAGGCTGAGACAGGAGGATCTCAGGCTCAAGGGCAGTCTCAAACATAGCAAGACCCTGTTTTAAAAAAAAATGGGGGTGTAGCTCAGAGGTGGAATGCCCCTCTGGGTTCAATCCCCAGTACCAAAATATATAATAATAATAATAATAAATGTGTTCACATCATTATATAACCATCTCCACCATCCACCTCCACAACTTTTTGCAGCTTCCCAAACTGAAACTCTGTCCCCATTAAACACTCATTCCTCAAGCCCCTCCCGGTCCCAGTCCCAACCATTCTGTTGTCTCTACAAATGTGACTCTTCTAGGGACCTCCTATAAGAGAAACCCTACAGGATTTGTCTTTCTGAGTCTGGCTTATTTCACTCAGCACCAAGTCTTCAAGGTTCACACATGCTATAGCATGTGTCAGAATATCCTAGTGTTTGTTTTTTGTCTGATTTTGTTTTTTGGTACTGGGGACTGAACCCAGGGGCATTCTACCTCCAAGCCACACCCCCAAGCCTTTTATTTTTTATTTTGAAACAGGGTCTCTTTAAGTTGCTGAGGTTCTCACTAAGTTACTGAGGCTGGTGTTAGACCTGTGATCCTCCTGTCTCAGCCTCCCCAATTCCTGGGATTAATTTCCTTCCTTTTTAAAGATAATACAATCTGCCTTTTTTTAAAAATGTAAATTTTTGTTTTGTTTTGTTATGTGTGTGTAGTACTAGGAATTGAACCCATGGGGCATTCTACCTCTGAGCTATACCCCCCAGCCCTATTTTTTTTTCCATACTGGGGATGGAACCCAGGGGCATTCTACCTTTGAGCTATACCCCCAGCCCTATTTTTTATTCTTTATTTTGAAACAGAGTCTCACTAAGTAGCTGAGGTTGGCCGCGAACCCGGATCCTCCAGTCTCAGCCTCCCAAGTACTGGGATTACAAGTGTCCGCCACCACGCCTGGCTCCCCCAGCCCTATTTTATTTTTATTTTGAAACAGGGTCTCACTAAGTTGATCAGAGTCTACTTGCTGAGGCTGTCCTTGAACTTGCGATCCTCCTGTCTGAGCCTCCAAGTACTGGGATTACAGGCGTGCACCACCACGCCTGGCTAAAAATATAAGTTTTATGACAACACACAGTACAGGAAATTCCAACAGCAAAAGAAGTGCGTATGGAGGAAAAAGTGGACCCTGGCCCCTCCCCCAAGGCAGTAGTACTCCCGAGATGGCCAGGCACAGCCTGTCACCAAGGCGATGGCATCATGGTTCTTGCAGGTGGCTCTGCAGGTCGCTTGCACTGTCACAGTATCGTCCCTAAGGGGTTGCCGGCCCCCTGCCCCCACCGTGCTGCAGTGAGCCTCCTGGTCCAGACCTCTTCCTGTGCGTGTGAGTCTAAGATTCCTAGACAGGAACCCTTGAGTCTAAGGGGGTGTGTGTCACAATTTCCATGCACGATTGCCAAGCCTCCCTGCCAGTGACTGAGCTGTGGAGGCTCCCAGGTCCCCCTGCATGGGATTCTTGTCCTGTCCAAACCCTGGCTGCTGTCCTGTGGGGAGGATTCCCTGCATCACACACTGCAGGGAAATGTAGGCATGAGGCTGAATTTGTCTTTGGTGCTGGTAAGAACTGTACAGAAGCTGGGCACGGTGGCGCACACCTGCCATCTCAGCACTTGGGAGGCTGAGACAGGAGGATCGCAGGCTTGAGACCAGCCTCAGCAACTTAGCAAGACCCTCAGCAACTTAGTGAGACCCTTTTCAAAATAAATAAACAAACGTGTGTGTGTGTGTGTGTGTACACACATATCTGTATACATATATATATATATATATATATATATATATATATATATATATATATTTTGGTAGCACTAGGAGTTGAACCCAGGAGCATTCTACCTCTGAGCTACATGCCCAGCTCTATTTTATTTTTTATTTTGAAACAGGGTCTCACTAGGTTGCAGAGGGCCTCACTAAGTAGCTGAGGCTGGCCACAAACCTGTGATCCTGTCTCAGCCTCCCAAGTACTGGAATTATAAGCGTGTGTCACCACACCTGGCTCTATACATTTTAAAGGCCAGGGGTGTAGCTCGGAGGTAGAATGCCCCTGGGTTCAATCCCTAGTACAAGAAGGAGGAGGAGGAGCTCAGAAATGTCAGGGAAGCTGGGCGTGGTGCTGCACACTTGTAATCCCAGTACTTGGGAGGCTGAGGCAGGAGGATCACAGATTCGAGGCCAGCCTCAACAACTTAGTGAAACCCTGTTTCAAAATAAAAAATAAAATAGGGCTGGGGTGTAGCTCAAAGGTAGAATGCCCCTGGATTCAATCCCCAATACTACAGAAAAAAAAAAAAAAAGAAAAGAAAGAAAGAAATGGCAGGGAATCCCTGGTCCCCGCCAGAGCTCTCTGGGCCTTGGGTCCCCTCCCAGCACTCAGCAACTAAATTCTGCTCAGTCACTTCCAGGCTGGTCCATGTGTCCTCAATAGATTAAGACAGGAAATGGCCACACTGGACCCCTTCCATGCCCCTAGTTAATTTCATCTTCCCTGACCCTGACCATCCTCTGGCTGGATCCTCCTGCTCCCAGACCCCACCCAACCCTGTGGCCTGGCCCTGAACACACAGGGGCCAAGGACACCAATGTGGGGCTCCCAGGGGCAAGACAGACAGAGGCCTCTCTGTGGCATTGAGGGACATCATTGAGGGTTGTGTACCCGCCCCCGAGCCTGGTTCTTCACCTACACAATGGGCATCCATCGCTTCTAAGGTCACCACAGAGCACCCAGGAGCAGGGATCGGAGGGGCTGGAATAGGGAGGGGGCCTCCTAGGAGGTGTCACTCAGAGTCACACCTGAGGTGTGAGTGGGCCAGGAAGGAGTAGAGGGGCTTTGGGAGCCAGGGAGCAGGTGATCTGAGGTGAGAGACCCCCCCACCTTAGCATCCTCTGCAGAACCCAGACCCACAAAGGGGCTCTCTTCCCCTCCCTCCCTCCCTCCCTCCCTCCCTCCCTTCCTTCCTTCCTTCCTTCCTTCCTTCCTTCCTTCTTTCCTTCCTTTTACTAGGAATTGAACCCAGGGGCATTCTACCTCTGAGCTACATCCCAGCCCTTTTTACCTTTTACTTTGAGACAGGGTCTCACTAAGTTGCTGAGGGTCTCCCTAACTTGCTGAGGCTAGCCTCGAACCTGCCATCTCCTGCCTCACCTCCTAAGCAACTGGGGTTGCAGGCATGGCCACTGCACCTGGCTACAGCCCCCATTTATCTCTTTTTGCTTCTGTCTGGGTGGAGGGTGCTGAGGTATCCAGCCATAAGGCAGAGCTGCTCCCCAAGAAACTTGGGGTACTTTGGGGGAGAGAACTGCCTACCTATTCTTGACCTCTGACATGGCAGGAAGCCAGGGCTCCTGTGCCAGGGATAGGAAATGGGAGTGGCTTTGGGAAGGACCAAGAGCTCCCATGGGGTGGGGGACGCGGAGGGCTGAACTGTTGTAAAAGCAAGAGCTAGGGATGTGACTGGTCAGCAGGAAGTGGCCACTCGGCCCCCAGATGCTTCCTGGGCTGGATGGGGCTGGGGGTGGGGCTGGAGCCCAGGACCCCCCTCCCCATCTCAGGGCGCAGCACCAGGCCCCCGTGATGTGCCTCGGTGGGGCCAAGTGAACTGGGGCTGCAAGGCTTCCCAGGAGCTCGCAGGCCAGCAGCTGGGCCGTGGTGGGTTCTCAGGGGCCGACCCTGTCCTGGTCTATCTCACCGTGGGCCACCGCCCCCTGCTCCTCCACCAGGCTCCTCCGGAAGCGGGGCGTGGGGGCGGCCCGGCAGGAAGCTGAAGGCGGCGGCTGCTCACAGCGAGTGGAGCCAGCAGCATGCAGGCACTGGCACTCTGGCCCCTGCTGCTGGGGCTCAGCCTGGCAGGCGACACCCAGACCCTCAGCGCCTACGACGAGGGCGGAGGCGTGGGTGAGCGACCCGGCCCCTGGGGGGCATCAGAGATGGAGCTGGAGACACATGGGGGTGGGTGGGAGATGGGGAGCAAGAAGGCTTTCAGCCGCCCACCCTCTACCCCAGCCCTGACCCCATAGGGCTGGGCCATTTCTTTCTCTGTCATTGTCTAGGGGTCCCGAGAGCTGGGACTGGGAGGTGCTGGCACCAGGGGCCGGCTGGGGGTTCCAGGCAGACCCTGGGCTCCCAAGGCCTACCTGCCCCCTCCTGTGCCTCAGGGCGGCCATGCGGTTGACCAAAGCCACCTCTCTTCCCCAAAGGCACGTTGGGGCCCTCAGCTGGACCGAAGGAGAGGAAGCTGGATCCCACAGTTGGCCCTCGCGCCTACCCCGGCCATCCGCGCGCCAATGACAGCGGCACTCTAGACCTCCCGGCCAGCTCCCGGGGGCTGCTGCTGGGCTGGGTGCCCACCAGGCTGGTGCCCGCCCTCTACGGGCTGGTGCTGGTCGTGGGGCTGCCGGCCAACGGGCTGGCGCTGTGGGTGCTGGCCACCCGGGTGCCGAGGCTGCCCTCCACCGCGCTGCTCATGAACCTGGCCACCGCAGACCTGCTGCTGGCCCTGGCGCTGCCACTGCGCCTGGCCTACCACCTGCGGGGCCAGCGCTGGCCCTTCGGCGAAGCCACCTGCCGCCTGGCCACAGCCATGCTCTTCGGTCACATGTATGGCTCGGTGCTGCTGCTGGGCGCCATCAGCCTGGACCGCTACCTGGCCCTGGCGCAGCCCCTGCGAGCCCGGGCCCTGCGTGGCTGCCGCCTGACAGCCGGGCTCTGTACCGCCGCCTGGGTCACCGCGGCCGCCCTGGCGTCGCCCCTGGCCCTGCAGCAGCAGACCTTCCGGCTGGGGGACACGGACCACGTGCTGTGCCACGACGCGCTGCCCCTGGACGCCCAGGCCGCGTACTGGCGGCCGGCCTTCGTGTGCCTGGCGGTGCTGGGCTGCTTCCTGCCGCTGCTGGCCATGCTGCTGTGCCACGGGGCCACCCTGCGCGCGCTGGCGGCCGGCGGCCAGCGCTACGGCCACGCGCGGAGGCTGACGGCGCTCGTGCTGGCCTCCGCCCTGGCCTTCTTCGTGCCCAGCAACGTGCTGCTCCTGCTGCATTACTCGGACCCCAGCCCGGGCGCCTGGGGCGACCTCTACGCCGCCTACGTGCCCAGCCTGGCGCTCAGCACCCTCAACAGCTGCGTGGACCCCTTCGTGTATTACTACGCGTCCGCCGAGTTCAGGGACAAGGTGCGGGCCGGGCTCTTCCGCCGGCCACAGGGCGGGGCCGCGGCCTCCAAGGGCTCCGGGGAGCGGGGCAGCCCCGGGCCCGGCACGCGATCCTCTTCTCTTCTGTGACAGCGCCCGGAATCGTGGCCGAGGGGGAAGCGGTGATACGTCCTTCCTGGGACCTCAGAAAGTGACCTTATTTGGAAATAGGGTTGGTGAACTGTCATTGGGTAAGACAAGGTCACATTGAAGTGGGGTGGGCCCTACAGCCAATGACTGGTGTCCTTGCAAGAAAAGAAGAGGCCAGGTGTGGTGGTGCACGCCTGTCATCCAGGAGACTTCAGAGACTGAGGCAGGAGGATGACAGGTTCAAGGCCAGCCTCAGCAAATTAATGACACCCTCAGCAACTTACCAAAACCCTGTTTCAAAATAAAATAAAAAAGGCTGGGGATGTAGCTCAGAAATAAAAAGGGCTGGGGATGTAGCTCGGAGGTAGCATGTCCCTGGGTTCAATCTCTAGTACCGAAAAAGAAAGCCAGCCTGGGTAATTTAGGGAGACGCTCTCTCAAAATCAAAAATAAAAAGGAAGCCGGGCGTGGTGGTGCGCGCTTGTAATCCCAGTACTTTGGGAGGCGGAGACTGGAGGATCTGGGTTCGCGGCCAGCCTCAGCTCTCTCTCTCTCTCTCTCTCTCTCTCTCTCTCTCTGTCTCTCTCCACTTAGTGAGGCCCTCTGCAACTTCGTGAGACCCGGTTTCAAAATAAAGTATAAAAAATAGGGCCGGGGGCGTAGCGCGGAGGTAGAACGCCCCTGCGTTCAATCCCCGATACGCAAAAAATAAAAAATAAAAAATAAAAAATAAATAAAATAAATAGAAAGGAGCCAGGTGTGGTAGTGCACCTGTAATCGCAGTACTTGGGAGGCTGAGAGGAGGATCGCAGGTTCATGGCCAGCCTCAGCAACTTAATGAGGCCCTCCTCCCTCTCTCAAAATAAAAAATAAAAAGGGATGGGGGTGCAGCTTGGCAGTGAAACACCCCTGGGTTCAATCCCCAGTACCAAAATAAAATGGGCTACAGGAGTATCTCAGTGGTAGAGTGCCCTGGTTCAATACCCAATACCATAAAAAAAAAATTTAAAAAGAAGAGAAGAAAGGCACAGCCAGGCATGGTAGCACAGGCCTGTAATCCCAGTACTTGGGAGGCTGAGACAGGAGGATCGCAAGTTTGAGGCCAGCCTCAGCAACTTAGTGAGCCCCTCAGCAACTTAGCGAGACCCTGTTTCAAAATAAAAATAAAATGAAAAGGACTGGGGTGTAGGTTGGAGGTAGAACGTCCCTGGGTTCAACCCCCAGTATCCCCCTCACACACACACACACACACACACACACACACAAAAGAGGACAAAACACAGGCACGCGGACAAGGTCGAGTGCTGAAGGAGGCAGAGAATGGAATGATGGGGCCTCGAACCAGGGGACACCGAGGATGGCCGGAGCCACCCGAAGCCCGGAGACAGGCCTTGGGCAGGCTCTCCATGCCCACACCTTGATCTTGGGCTCCTGGCCTCCAGAACTGTGAGACAATAAATTTGGGGGTTTTGTTTGTTTGTTTGTGTGTTTGTTTGAGCCACATGGTTTGAGGTCCTTTATTACAGGAATCTTAGATCGGGGAAATGCAGATTCCCGGGCCAAGCCAGTGTCTCCAGCTTGGCTCTGGGGCCCATGAAGGTGCAGATGACAAAGTCCCTAGTGTATGAGTGGGGACGGCTGATGTTCCCCAAGACCCGCCACGACGGCCAGCCCGGGAGGGGCTCAGCATCCTCCATCAGTGCCCACGCCAGGGCCCTGTGCGGCTGCGTCGGGTGGCTGTTCTTGTCCCCAGCAGCCCAGGTCCTGGCTTTGGGGTGTGTCCTGAACACCCAGAGCAGGGTGCACCCTCTCTGCTCCCCAAATCCCATCCTCATCTTAAAACCACCAATGACACCACCATCTCCCCGGCCACCAAAGCCCTTCCCCATTTCTCCCCAGCCTGTGGTCTGGTGGTTCTCTTCACTTTATACTAATGTCACTGTGGACAAAGAGGGGCCACTGGAGGGTGGACACGATGGCATGGGGGGCTGCAGCCTTGGGACCCCACCCCGGCCATTGCAGCCTGCTCTGAGCTGTGCCTGTCAGGGACACAGCAGGTGTGTGCGCATGCGGAGCTGCAGAACCCCCGCGGCCTGGCACACCCCCCCACTCCCACCCCCCACCCCCACACTGGAAAGCAGCACCCACAGACCAGGAGCCACCAAGGAGTGAACTGGGGGGACCCCCCCCAGGGCAGGAAGGTACGGCATCATTGCTGGGCGCCCTGTTGCATCTGTCTGATCAGCTGAGGCTTTGGGTAGCTGGAAAGGAGGGAACCAAGCCGGGCATGGTGGCGCACTCTTGCAATCCCAGTATTTGGGAGGCTGAGACTGGAGGATCACAGGTTTGAGGCCAGCCTCAGCAACTTAGCAAGACCCTGCTGCAAAATAAAAAATTAAAAAGGGCTGGGTGTATAGCTCAGAGGTAGGAAGCCCTTGGGTTCAATCCCCAATACCAAAAAATAAAAAGATGAATTTTCTGCACCAATAAAAAGATAATGAATTTTATGTTATGTGAAATTTCCCTCAGGAAGGAGGGGTGGGGAATCTCGGCCCTCCCTTGGGTTCAAGGGAAGGACGTGTCCGGGAGCATGTGGGTGAGATTATTGGCAGCACCTGTCTCAGCCTCCCAAGTACTGGGATCACAGGTGTGTGCCACTGCGCCCAGCTAAGCCTATTCTTTTTATTTGGAGTCAGGGTCTTCCTCAACTGCCCAGGCTGGCCTTGAACTTGTAATCCTCCTGCCCCTACCTCCAGAGTCGCTGGGGTGATGGGCATGAGCCACTGCGCCCAGCTCCCCTGTGTCTTTGGACAGCGGCTGCGGGTTCTGTGTGTGAAGGGGCCGGTGCCCTCAGTGCTGACCCCTGGCCCCACTGCCAACAGGAAGCTAAAGCAACGAGTGTGGAGATGAGCTTTTATTCTTTAGGGCGAGTGGGGACGGGGCTTCGGCCTGGGGTGAAGTCTTGGGGTCTGTCGCTTCTGGCTGGCAGAGGCGGCCTTTCCCGCCAGCTGAGCACCCCACAGATGGAGCCTTTCTATGGGGGAGGGGTCTCCATGCTGCCCCAGGGTGGAGACCATAGAAGAGCAACATTGGCTGAAATAAATACCACCTGGAAGAAGATGAAAATGCTCGAGGGACAGAAACAGCCGTTTCCTGTGAGGCTGCTAGTGGCGACGGAAGAGTCTGGGAAGATCCTGGGAGTCCAGGAGCACACGACTTCCACTCTGGAGCTGCTGGAAGGGGGCAGTCCTCCAGGTACCAGGGCCTGGGGGTGGGGGCAGAGCCCCAGGGGCTCCCCAGCCCAGGAAGCACAGAGTCCAGGTGGCTCTGCTGGGAGCCTGGAGTCTCCAGGCCCAGAACAGAGGACATGGAGCCGGCGCAGTCCTGAGGCAGCTCGGGCTCGGGTCCAGGCAGCTCAGTGGCCCGAGAACTGGGCTTGGTGTCGCAGAGAAAGGTGGCCCTTCAGTTTCAAGGGGCCAGTGATGTCTCCCTAATTTGTTCAGATGTGCCCCCTCACAGAGAACTTTGGTGGCCACAGATCCTTCCCTGGAATGCTCCTTCAGGGAGCAGAAGATCAGGCTGTGGGGCTGCCAGGCCCCAGGAGGGGGTGCCCAGCCCCAGAGCCCGGCGTGGGGTGCCTGGACATCCACCTCAGCTGTGCCCCTCAGTGCTCCCGCCATGGGGCCATCCTGGGCCAGGGCAGGCCTCTGTGATCCTCTTCATCGGACATTTAGAGGCAGGAGTCACTTGGGGTGGCATCTGTCCCCCTACTAGGCAGAGTCACCGCTGACAGGGACGGAAGGCAGCCAGATGCTGTCATACTGCTTGGAGCGGGGTGGCGGTCAGGAGGAGAAGCCGCTCTGACTGGCCAGGAGACAAGAAGCAGCGCCCCGTGAGTTGCCAGGCCCTCGGGGCAGGGCCCGTACCCCTTCCCTGCACCTGCCTGCATGAGGCTCAGACCTGGCTCTCACCCCCACCCTTTTTTTGGGGGGTGCTGGGGATTGAACCCAGGGGGATTCTACCTCCAAGCAACACCCAGCCCCTTTTTATTTTTTATTTTAAAACAGTCTCACTAAGTTGCTGAGGTTGGCCTCAAATCTGAGATCCTCCTATCCCAGCCTCCCAAGTACTGGGATTACAGGTGTGCACCACCACATCTGGCTTCCCAATTTTTTTTTTTTTTTAGACAGGGTCTCACTAAGTTGCCCAGGTTGACTCAAACTTGTGATCCTCCTGCATCAGCTCCGTGTTGCTGGGTTGATGATAGGTGTGCACCACTGTGCCTGGCTCAAATTGAAAACTTTTAATAAGAATTTTCCCTTGCAGCCCTCCACCCAAACTCTCTGAAAGTACTGGAGATGTCTGGAAGATACCAAAGCTATGTGAGCAATACTTTGGAGGAGTTTAAAACTGTACATTACCATAAAGGATGACAAATGGACATATATAGCTTCAAAGTTTCTACATTTTAGGTGAAATTATTACAATATTAATGCTGAGTAGACTGTGAAAAGTTTAGGGCTATATATTGCAATCCCCAGAGCTACCACTAAATAAACAGATAATCCCAGTACTTGGGAGGCTGAGACAGGAGGTTTGAAGGTTGGAGACCAGCCTGAGCAACCTAGCAAGACCCTGTTTCAGAATAAAATATAAAAAATAAAAAGGGCTGGAGGTTCGCCGGGTGTGGTGGTGCACGCTTGTAATCCCAGTACTTTGGGGGGTGGAGACCGGAGGATCTGGGTTCGCGGCCAGCCTCAGCTCTCTCTCTCTCTCTCTCTCTCTCTCTCTCTCTCTCTCTACTTAGTGAGGCCCTCCACAACTTCATGAGACCCGGTTTCAAAATAAAGCATAAAAAATAGGGTCGGGGGTGTGGCGCGGAGGTAGAATGCCCCTGCGTTCAATCCCAGTACCGCAAAAAAAAAAAAAGAAAGAAAAGGGCTGGAGGTGTAGCTTGGAGGTAGAATATGCCTGGATTTAATCCCCAGTAACACACACAAAAAAAAAACATTTTAAAATATATTCCATATATGTTATATGGAATGAATATATATATATATATTCATTCTCTTTCCTTTGGGGGGGATTGTGTGTGTGTGGTCCTGGGGGTTGAACCCAGGGGCATTCTACCTCCGAGCTACACCCCTAGCCCTATTTTACTCTTCTGTTTTGAAACAGGGTCTCACTAAATTGCAAAGGACCTCACTAAGTTGCTGAGGCTGGCCGTGAACCTGCGATCCTCCTGTCTCAGCCTCCCAAGAACTGGGATTACAGGTGTGCACCATTGCATCTGGCTTCAATTTAAGTTTTTATATGAGTCCTCTATGTGGGATGCCAGAACATGTGGGGTTGATAGAATTACCGATAGGCACATCAGTATTTGTTTTGTCTGTTCCCTCCTCCATGCCCTCTTTCAAATTAATTGAATATTGTTTAGAACTTAATTTAACTTAGCTTTTGTCTTTTAGCATTATTATTATTATTTAGGGGCTGGGGATTTAGTTAAGTGGTAGAGCACTTGCCCATCACATGCGAGGACCTGAGTTTGATTACTGGCTCTGCAAAAAAAAAAAAAAAAAAAAGCTGGGTGTGGTGGCGCATGCTTGTAATCCCAGTACTTGGAAGGCTGAAACAGGAGGATTGCAGGTTCATGGCCAGCCTCAGAAATTTAGTGAGACTCTGTTCAAAATTTAAAAAAAGAATAAAATAGGGCTGGGGGTGTAGCTCAGAGGTAGAATGCCCCTGGGTTCCATCCCCAGGACCACAAAGTAAGTAAGTAAGTAAATAAATAAATAAATAAATAAATACATACATAAATATTGAGCAACAAAATTGCTTTGTGGCCGGGCGTGGTGGCACACGCTTATAATCCCAGTACTTGGGAGGCGGAGACCGGAGGATACGGGTTCGCAGCCAGCCTCAGCTACTTAGTGAGGCCCTCTGCAACTTAGTGAGACACGGTTTCAAAATAAAGGATAAAAAATAGGGCCGGGGGTGTAGCTCAAAGGTAGAATGCCCCTGGGTTCAATCCCCGGTACCGCAAAAAAAAAAAAAAATTGCTTTGTGCATGTCAGGCAAACCACTGTGTCATACCCCAGTCCCTAAGCTGCTTTTTTTTGGGGGGGTGCGGGTACTGGGGATTGAACCCAGGCATTCTACCTCTGAGCTACACCCCCAACCCTATCTTTTTTATTTTGAAACACGATCTCACTAGGTTGCTAAGAGTCTCACTGGTTGCTAAGGCTGGCTTCAAACCTTCAATCTCCCAAGTCCTGGGATTACAGGTATGCGCCACCCCACCCAGCTCCCTAAGCCTCTTCTGCCTTGAGTTTTCTATGGCTTATACCCAAGGATTCCTCTTCTAGGAAGTCCACCCAGCCTCGCCCCTGACCACCCACAGCACCTTCTCTCTCCCTGGGAGAGCTCGGCCTCCTGTTGCCCACATGGGGCTGTTGTCTGATGTGTGTTGGGCAGATGGAGTTCAGGGAGAATGTAACCCCCACAGTCCCCAGAACCTTGTGGGCTGACCCCTCCTTGTGAGCCTGGGGCATGGGCAGGTGCGAGAAGTTGGGGCTGGGTCCAGCTCTCACCTGCCCTCGGCCTCCCCCTCGGGCTCGGGGTCCGTGTCCACCGCCTCAAGGCCAGCTGTGTGCAGGTTCTCGCCCTGCTGCCCGCGCCCGGAATCCAGCGGGGCCACACCACCATCGTAGGCCCGCGGCTGCTGCTCTGGAATTACAGGGCATTTGGTCAGGGAGGGTGCAGCAGGAGGGACCTGGATTGCTGGCAGTCCACAGGGACTTGGGGCAAAAGGAGGGAAGGAGATCCACACCTGGCTCAGAGCAGTGGAGAGGGCGGTGAGAAGTCACCAGACCAGAGAAGGGGCCACACACTGATAGACATGGTGGGGAGCGCAGAGGAAGGCAAAGATGGAAGGAAGGGGGAGGGACTTAACAAAAATGAGAGAGGCACAGAGACCAGGACGCAAATAAGACAGATGGGCAGGACAGACAGAGGGACAGAGGGCGTCTGCCTGGGATCAAGAGATGGAGAGATGAAGAGCTGGGCGTAGTGATGCACACCTGTAATCCCAGTACTTGGGAGGCTGAGACAGGATTGCAGGTTCAAAGCCAACCTTAGCAATTTATGGAGACCCTCAGCAGCTTAGTGAGACTCTGTTTCAAAATAAAACATAAAATCGGTCTGGAGGTGTAGCTCAGAGGTAGAACTCTCTTGGGTTCAATCTCCAGTATCCAAAAAATAAAAATAAAGGACTGGGTGTGGCTCAGAGGTAGAATGTCCCCCCTGGGTTCTATCCCCAGTACCTAAATAAATAGATGGAGAGATAGAGACAGACAGGGGAGAGGTGTGAGGGGCTGGGGGAGGGGACTGGGGGAGGAAGCCCTGGGGGAGGGGAGTAGGGAGAAATGAAGGGAGTGGGCGCTGGGAGGGACGAATGCCCATAGGGGAGGGCTTGAAAGCCAGGGACTGAGAGTCAAGGTGCGCTGTAGAAAAAGGAGGAAATCCTTAAAGGAGGTGGGTGGGCGCAAATGTGGGCAGAAAGGAACGCGGCACTGACACAGGCAGGCAGGGGCAGCCAGGACCGGGAAGTGGGGGAGAGGGGAGAGGGGGGAAGAGGAGGAGAGGAGTTGGAGAAGAAGCGGCAGGTGACAAGAAAGGAGCGGCGATGCGTACGGGGTTGGGGCCCAAGGTGGGGTCCCCGAGTCCAGGCGCGAGTGTGTCCTCACCGAGCGCACAGCGGCCCTCGGGCGCGGGCTCCAGGTCCACACGCAGGCGGCAGGCTGTCTCTCGCAGGTGGCAGGTGCTGGTGTAGACGACTCCGTCGGAGCCGCACACCGGGTCCCCGTGGGTGCCGCAGTCTCGGGCGCAGCCGCAGCGCGCTATCGCCGCGCCGTCCTCCAGGGTCGCCCCGGGGCCCAGTTCGCTGGGGGACCAGCCTGGGGGATGAGGCGGGTTCGGCAGGGCACGATGGCCCCACCCAAACTTTGCCCGCTCCCCTTCAGGGTCTAGGTAGGGGAGAAGACCCCGGGCCTGGCCACTCCTCCGCTAGGGAGGGGAGGGGGCGCGACAGTGAATGGAAGATCCTGAGCCCGCCAAGTGAAAGTCCACATAGGTATTGACCCAGTACTTACAAAAACTTGTTTGTTTGTTTATGTATTTATGTGTTTATTTATTTATTTTGGTGGTACTGGAATTTGAACCCAGGGGCATTCTACCTCTGAGCTGACACAAGCCTCACTAAGTTGCGGAGGGCCTAGCAAAGTTGCTGAGGCTGGTCTCGAAGCTGCGACCCATGCGCCACCACGCCCGGCTTAAATAAATGTTTTTATAAATTAGTTTTAAATTAAAAACTATCTAAATTCACTGTAAGAAATTCGGAAATTTTTATTTATTTGGCACTGGGGATTGAGCCCGGGGCACTCTACCTCTGAGCTCCACCCCCAGCCCTATTTTTTATTCTTTATTTTGAAACAGGGTCTCATTAAACTGCGGAGGGCCTCACTAAGTAGCTGAGGCTAGTCACAAACTTGCGATCCTCCTGTCTCAGCCTCCCAAGTACTGGGATTACAAGCGTGTGCCACCACGCCCGGCTTTGGAAATTTTAAATATGTGTCCTAAGGGACCCTCAGCCCTACTCAGTCTTTGGCTGCAAATACTCTTTGCTCCCCAAAAACCTAGAGGCTGTGGGTGAGAAAGGAGATGAGGGTTCCCGCTGGGCTGCCCCCATTCAGCCCCGCCCAGTCCACACCCTTCTCCTTCATCCCCTCCCCTCCGCGAGGCCACGCCCCTTCATGCAGGCAAGCTCATCCCCTCCCTCCTCTAGGCCACGCCCACCACCATGCTCAGCCCGCCCCTTCATGCTGGTCACGTCCGCGCTGCTCAGCCCGACCCTCCTCTACTCGCCGCCCCCTCCGCACAGACTGCCCTACCCTGTTTAGTCTGCCCCTCTCCATTTGCCTTCCCTAAGCCCCCCTCCTCTCGACCATGCCCCTTCTCACAGGCCAATCCCACCCCACTCAGCCCC
>PVJS01040251.1:0-18529 GCA_004027185.1 Glis glis
AGGGAGAGAGAGAGAGAGAGAGAGAGAGAGAGAGAGAGAGCTGAGGCTGGCCATGAACCCAGATCCTCTGGTCTCCGCCTCCCAAAGTACTGGGATTACAAGCGTGCGCCACCACGCCCGGCTCATGCACTAAGTATCTGTGTCTTTTGCCAATTACATGTATCAGTCTCTTAGATAACTTCTATTGTTATCTTAAGTATATGGAAAAGTATATAATCATTTTTGTTTTGCTTCATATAATTTCCAAGTTAATTAGTAGACTTCATTTCAATAGTTTAAACAAAACAAATAATCAAAGGATTACACCTTTGCGTAGGTGCCCTTGTTTTTTATAAGGATCTTATGGATTCTTGGTGCCAATGTTTAAGGGTAATAAGAGCTCAATCCAGATATAAAACCATTAATTGGGTCCAGGAATCCCAATTACAAAAAAAAAGGATTTTTCCTTGCAGGCCATGTGCCATAAAATTTCCTCCTCTATACTCATGCTTGCTTAGATGCCGACTGGAAAAACCAGAGAACTTTCTTTCCTGGGGACTTAGTGAATAATCTCTTTCCAACTTCACATAGCCAGCTACAGGACATGGCTTGTCTGCGGTTCTTTTAATATCTTGCCAAACACTAGTAACTCCTCACTCTAATAATCTTATAATCACCGCTGCATCTTTAATAACTTATTAACTCTTCAAAGCCCTTTCACATACTTTTATCTTGTGGTTCTTCCAAGAGCTCTAAAATACAGAGAGTATATCATTCTACAGATGAGAAAATGGGGCCTGGGAAGTAAACTGCTGGCTGCGTTACACATAAAGGGCAGAGCTGCCCACATTGGGGAGGATGGAGTGATGGGAAGAAGTCATTTTTCAGGGTCCGATGGCACTAATATCAAATCCTAATGTAAGCATTTATTAGTTATAGAGCCTCATTTTGTAGTTAACCTCCATGAGCCTCAGCTTACTAATCTCTAAACTGGGATAATAATAAATATTCCATAGGGTTCTTAGTAAAGTTAAATTTAGGCACAGTTCTGGAGTGCATGGCACACAGTAGATGTTTCAGGGATACTTTCTCCCTGACCACTATTTATCCTTCACCCACTCTCTCACGCACTCCTTCCTCCGCACATATAGTCATAAATCTGCTATGTGACTGATTGTAGGAGAGAGGGTGGGAAAAAGCAACAATAGAGCATCAATTGTGGAATCTGGTAGACCTTGGCTTGAATTCTCCTCCATCACTTATTAACTGGGGCTTGTGGTAAGTCAGTTCCTTAACTTCATCACTGAATGGGGGCAATGATTCTGTCTTCACAAGGTGATGGAAGGACACAATGAGAGAACGGATGGAAGGCACCTACCATCTGGCAACCACAAGTACTCAGGAATCTCCTGCCCCTCATTCCCTAGGCGTCAAGTCAACCTGCACATAACAGATGTTTGCGCTGCATATTCTCTACTCTAGAAGCTCCCAGTGTTGGGTTGTGCTGGGGACTCAATCACTTGTGAGCTGTGTTCCAGCGTTATTAGTTAAACTTACAAAGTTTATGAGTATCATTATTATTTAGTTTTTCTTTGATATAGATAAACTTATAAAGTCTTCTAGCATTATTATATAATACTCATTCTTTTTCTGTAAAATATATAAAGTTACAGAGTTTATAACTATTATTACTATTATTTAGTTTTTCTGTAAAATAGATAAGTCACAAAGGTATTCTAACAATGATGCCTCTCAGACTTAGATATGCCAGGGAGGTCCTAGGAGAGTGTCCCCCCGTGGATATTGTGTTCCTAAGACCAGGACTTCTCCTGGGCTCCCACACAGCATGCAACATCCATCACTCCTGCCGCTCAGATGAGAAAGGAGTCTCTAACCTAAGCCTCAGGGACCTTCCATAGAGCAGATTTTTGCATTAGAGAAAAAGATGCTGGGCCAAAGAGCCCTGCGGCCCATAGATGCTCATATAAAAAGACACAAGAGAGATGCGTAGAACTCCAGAGTTTATTCAACCGCCGAGGCTTTCCAAACCCACGAATGCATCTCTCCATGCTTGTGTCTTATTCTCTAACCCAGTCATCTGTATTGGTGCTGTCCCTGACACTTCCTACTTTAAATATGCTTGAAAAAATTTGGGGTAAAAATAATATAGAGAAAACTACCTAACATGAAGCATGGAAACAAAAATAGTTTAAAATGACGATGCCTAAAGAGGAAGATAATCTGTAGTAGTATTCTTACTATTACATGTAAAACAGATACCATGACCTAAAAAACACGCTGTGGTTAGGAAAGGCCTTTAACAGGGGAGCTATGGCAGCCTTTTGTGTTTGTTTGGATTTGGTTTCACAAAGCTTGAACCCTTGTGAATTCCTTGACTTTCTTAAGCCCCATTCCAAATGTGTGTGGTTTTGTTTGTGTTTTTAAGAGATTAGGTATGGCAGCCTCTTTTGTTGGGAATATTTTGTGGTACAAAAAGGCTCTAACTCCAAATGTCCAGGCTCATGACTCCCAGCAACGCTCATCATTTGCACCGGGGAACACCTGAGCTTTCAGCACAGATGGACGGGGCCCTAGAAGGAGCGCCATACCCCTGGGAGGAAACCACACAGGAAGTGAAGCCTTCAATAGCAGGCAGTTTTCAAGAGAGAGGCATTATAGGACTGCGCAGCCTGGGTTTTTCACAAGCTGAGTGTTTGGACTTCTGTTTGTTCCACAAATGTTCACAGGAAAGACTGGCCTGGCTGTTACCTCTGCCTGACATGTCTAAGAAGCAGTAAGAGTGAGCCATGGAGGTGAGGACCACAGGAGGCAAGGGGCTATTTTTACACCTGGGTCTCATCAGTTTTCAGGGAGGTTGGGCTATCAAAGACAGAATAGGACATTGTCTTCCTCTCCTCTTATCTTCCCCAGCTCTCTCTCACTCCACCCCCATTCCCACTCATTAAAAAAGAAGAAGAAGCCAGGCATGATGGCACATACCTGTAATCCTGGTAGTTGGGAGGCAGAGATAGGAGGATTGCAGGAGGCCAGTCTCACCAACTTAGCAAGACCCTCAGCAACTTAGTGAGACCCTGTCTCAAAATAAAAAAATAAAATAGGGCTGGGGGTGTGGCTTGGAAGTAGAATATCCCTGGGTTCAATGCCCAGTACAAAATTTTTATAAAAATGAAGAAGAGGTGCTAGAAGAATCTGCCAAAACAAAAATCAACCTTGGCACAAAGGCCAGAGTAGCATCCAGTTTGAATTTATTCTAAGTTAACGTTTTAGCATCTCCTTAGCAATGCAAGAAATTTTCTCTCCGTATGGACTGTTAGACTCCCCCTTTAAAAAAAAAAAAAAAAACACCTCTCTGAACATTTAAAGATGAGCAGATTTAAAAAAAAAATATCAGAGACCCATGGATTGCCGTGCAGTTGACATTTAAGATCCACAAGTAAAACTGAGCTACTGCTCAAATGAATGACTGGTCTGTGGGCACAGAACAAAATCGGCTTATTAAAATTGACCTCAATATCCAAGAAAATACGCAAAAATACTCTCTGTCCTTCACTTGCTAAGACAATCACGGTCCCTTTTCTCTTTCCACAGTAAATTTTTCATAGAATACTGTCTACCCCCTATCCCTTTTTCTTTCTTATCTCTGTTCTTTATTTCTCTTTACCCCATCTCTCCCTGTTCATTTTCTGCCTAAGTTTCTATTATCTCTTCCTCAGTAACTCCTTCTCCCTTAACAGACCTTAATATACATTTTCAAATATTTGTGGGTATATTCTTATATTTGTTGCGAAGTTTACACCAAGCGATTTGAAAAGTCCTGACTTTTCTCTGTGCTAACTACACATTAGTTGGTTTAAGTGTGAGATTGGTGGGAAAAATTCACAGGATGCAGACAGGTAATACTGATGAAACAGCTTTAATCTAAGCATATAGCAACACACGAAACAATTGGAGAAAGAGATGCCCTCCAAGCATCCAGAGAGCCCAGGCTGAAGCCTCTTTGTTTTCCACTGTTGGGTCACACAGAACAAGCTTTGTATCCAGGTCTCAGACACCATTGGTATGCGCACAAACACCTCTATCCCCAGAAGGCTGAGCCCTGCTGGTGCCAGGTCTCTGAGTCGCATAGGTACAGTCCAGCTCTCTGCCCGCCTGGACCACGGAAACCCTCCGTGCCACCAAAACCAGGAACAATGGTGACAGCCTGCTACACTCTGCCCTGAAACGACTCCTAGGCACACGGTAGCAAAAAACCTTTAACTTTGGTTAGTATATGTTGAGGTTTCAGCCAAGAGTCAGCAAGCACTAGGAACCTTGTAAATAAGTATTTGGTCAATTCAGACCTTTTGAGATTAACTCACACTATGCACTCTTGCGCTTAAAACCAAAAACACCACTAGATACGCTTTATATTTGAGCTGGAACTGAAATGGCTGAAGTTAATATTTTCAGAAGAGATGCCCCCAAGCTCGATTTAAACAAAGTGAAAGGGATGCGCGGCTGTAGGCAGGTCTTTCTCCCCACGCTGCGCCTCCTTCTCAGCTCTCACCTTCCACTTCATCTCCAGGATGGCCCTCTCCACCTCCTCCAAGGCTCGCTCCCTCCTCTCCACCGCCTGCTCCCGCCACTCCACCGCCCTCTCCCTCCTAAGCACTTCCTTTTCCCTCTGGCTGGCCCATAAAGTCAGGGCGCCCACCTGCTCCAGGAGGCGGCCCCAGTCCCCCTCGACGCTGGTGGGGAGCTGGGGCCCGTGGGCCCGGGGGTCCTGGCGCTGCCCCGCCTGGCCGTGGCCACTCTTCTCCAGCTCCTCTCTGTGCATGCTTTTCAGATGTTTCCACAGGGCCGTGGTGCCCACGTTGACCCCCGGGCCACGGCTCACCTGTCTGCCACACAGGCGGCAGGTGGCATACTGGTTGGGGTGATGCCCAGCGCGCGCAGGGGCCAGGTGGAAATACTCCCAGGCCTCGGAAAACCGGGTCCCTCTGTTGTGGGGCATTGGGGTGGGCGTGGCATTCACGAACGGGCCAAGCAGCTCTCCGGTCTCGCTGATCTCCTCCTCCTCCTTCATCTCTAAGTCTCCTCTCGCTTGAGTCCTGGGTCCCTCCTCTTCATCTTCTTCCCGCCTCATCGTGTCTCTTCTCGACTGTCTTTGGGATGTGCCTAGACGTGTGCAAAATGTTGTAGTGTGTACTGGGAAGGGGCTAGGGTAACTCTTGGTGATTCACACCAATGGTCCAAGGCTGGCCACACCTGGTGGAGTGATGTGTTCTTTCTGCTTCACTGGAGGAGTTGGGCTGAGTCAGATCCAAGCAAAATGGCCTAGGAGCTCCTGTCCTCCATGCCCCAGATACTTGCTGATCCCTCCTTGACTGGGCCAGGAAGACAAAACATATTATTTCCTATAGCAGAAACGTTCCCTGCCCAACAATTACAATGCTTTTAAGTGAACTCAGGTCCTGTCCATCACCCATTAACCTATTCAATCCCAAGGGCTCAATTCTGTAAATATTTCAATGAAATTGACATAGGTACATTAAAATAGGTTGCAAATCATAGTCTAGAGCTTATTATGAAATCTACTGTCATTTTTAATATTAATGATATCACTAATAATATTAATACATATCACTAGTCACCTATTTTCTCAAAAGAATAGAACTCTATAAACAAATATTTATTTTGAAGTTACTATAAGTGGTGTATTTGTTGGTCAATTTACAGTTTTTAGGTGTTCCATAAATAGGATGATGGAACATAAACCATTCAAACAGGTATCTTTGAAATTTTTAGGTTTTCTCTCAATTCTCCTCCTTGCTGCTTCCCCTGTTTCTATGCTCCTTGTTACGCACACAATGTGTGTTGGAGACAGGGGGCCGGAGGAATAGGCTTAGGGTTCAGGCTGATCGCTGATCTCCTCCTGATCTCAGCCTTCAGCCCCCTGATCTCGAGGCTGGGATCCCACCAGGTCTCTTCTTAAGTAGGTAAAATCAAACATAGATGCCAATAGAAAAGAAAAGCTCTTGCTTCCCAAGAGCTGTTGCAATAAGCTGTCCAAAGGCTGCAAAGCCTGCCAGGATCTGGATAATAAAGTTCCCAATGTGAGGTCAGTTTGTCCCTGAAGAAGTCCCTCAGAGGCCGGATTCTAAGAAATCCAAACAGCAGGCCTCGCTGTCCTCAGCTGGAGGAGCTGGCATGCACAGAGGAGAAGGGGGTGGTGCTGCCTGCTTGTCCTCAGCAAATAACTCGCCATACCCCACCTTCCCTGGCATAATCGGCTGCAAAACCAACAGCCAATAAAACCTTCCTGAAGCATCCTAAACCAGGTGGCTGTCTTATTTACCCCATTTTAGAGATAAGTAAATAACTGGAAAATTATGTTCATTTTAAAAACAATCTAATTTCTCTCTCTCTTCTTTTGGGTTATTTCTTAAATGAATGAAAGCTTTATTTATCAAGCTTTGCAACCCTAAAGGGTAAGGAAATCCCCCCCTCCAAGCCACAAGTGGGTACTTACAGGCAGGCAAGGCTCTGGGCTTGTCTGAGATCTCCCTGCAGAGTGAGTGTGCTCCTGCACACCTTGGGTGGCTATTAGCTGACTCCTACCTACAGGAGGAGGGCACCTCCAGATCCGGTTTCCTCCCACTTCCAGGAGAGTTTTGTTTCTTAAGTGGGTGTGCCTCTGCCTGTAAGGTTTTTCTGTAACACTTAGACACAGATATAAACCTTTTCTCCACCTGCACCATCACCAAAAGCAGATGTTCCTGGCAAACGCCATGCAGCAAACCACTTGTCAAGCACCTACAAGTCTTAGTTCTGTTTACCTATGACTAGATTATCTGACCTCTCAAGCAAAGAAAGAGATTTAAGGCAAAGAGGGTGGAGTGATATCTGGGCAAAACTTCCACATGCTGCAAGAACTCCCACGGTTTCAAGTATTTTGCCCAATTGTCAGGGCATGAGTTTTGATTTTTGGCTTGACATCTATGGCTGTTGTAAATGCAGTCAACAGAAAAGCCAAAGACCTTGCAGAAAAGGGAAGAGCGAATGAAACAAAACATCCAAAATTCAAAGAAATATGGCAAATTAAAATGGATTTTGGAACACTTTTTATTATATTATGTAGCTAGAGTTGGAAAAACTGATATTCCATTGGCTTCTACTCTCAGAAATAAAGGAATAATCCCCACTAAAGCAAAAATGTATATTTAAGTAAAATATATATTTATGTTTAAATTTGGGAAGGAAGACCTACCAAGAGGAAACAGGAACATCTTAAAGAAGGTGTCCATGGAAGAAAAAACTATGCATTATAGAAGAAAAGATAGAAATGTCATAGCATAAAAGGCATAGGTACCAAAAGTTAAATTTATAAAGTGGGAGGGAGAAAGGTGAAGGAGAAATTTCAAGTAGAAATGAAGAATTGATTTAAAAAATAGGGAAACTTATAAAAAAGGATTTCCCTTTCTAGACTAAAAAGCTACACATTTTCAAAATGATTCTAATAAAAAGCTAAATGCTTTCAAAATGATTCCTTTGGGGAAGGTGCTGTTCAAATTTAGGCAATGTGATAGTATTAACTTACAGATGGTCCCCATTTCAGTATTCAGTCTGTAAAAATGAGGAAATGTTACAAACCAAAATCCATTTACTTACTGCTTAAAAAGGGCTCAATGAATGGAGGACAATTTTGGGAACAAGGAAAAAGATTTCTTCTGTAAACCAGCAACACCGAGACACAGTGGACTAGTGTCCTGAAAGACCATCCTAATTCTGCATGTGTTTCAAGCTCCTTTTGTCTTTAAACAAGTGGGGGAAAGTAGAGGAATTTAGGTTAGGAAATGATAGATGACTGTAGACTCCTGGGCATCTCTCTGGTAGTTTAGAATGGGATCTTAAATGCCTGGGGGTTGGCAATCTGTTGATTTTGCACATCTCACAAAGTCATGATGCCTCTGTAACTCTTGAAAACATCTTAGTTATTCTTGTCTTGGCATCATCAGTACTGGGGGAGAGAGAATTTAGGGAATTTTTGGTTAAATCAACCTTCTACTGTTAGTGTGGGACAAACATTCCTTAAAAGATTAACAAGGGCTGCACGACCAGGTGTGGTGGTGCATGCCTATAATCCTAGTTCTTGGGAGGCTGAGACAAGAGGATTGCAGGTTTGAGGTCAGCTTCAGCGACTTATCAAGTCCCTCAGCAACCTAGTGAGACTCTGTTTGAAAATAAATAATAAAATAGGAGGTGGGCCGTGGTGGGGCACACTTGTAATCCCAGTACTTAGGAGGCTGAGACAAGAGGATCACATATTCACGGTCAGCCTCAGCTACTTAGTGAGGCCCTCTGCAACTTCGTGAGACCCTATTTCAAAATAAAGAATAAAAATAGGGCTGGGGGTGTAGCTCAGAGGTAGAATGCCCCTGGGTTCAATCCCCAGTACCACCACCCAAAAAAAAGGGCTGCATGCTCAAGGAGGCAGAGGTATTAGTAAAGGATCACAAAAGTGTGGTTAAATACAACATGGATAACATGGAGCTAAATTTCCTTTGAGCTATAAGCATGATTACAGAAACCATCAGTCTTACAGTCATATTTGGATTCATTCTTTGACTTTCTGATCTCATCATGCTTCCCTCTGCTTCAGGAGAAACTCACACATGAGCCTCAATGTGCTCTGCTAAGGAGCCTATACCATCTATGTGGGTGAATCCCCCACTACTTTTCAACAGAGACCTCCAATAGAATACAGGTCCATATCTCTCCTGTCCACAACATTTGACTTGTTATTCTCAAATTGTACTCTTTTCTGTACTCCCATAAAACTGTTCAAATGCTTTTGTGGCACTTGCTACGTAATTCTTTGTGTTAATGCTTACCTATTCCATATGTATTTAGAATAATGTGTTGGGAAAACCAATTACATGACGTGCCTCTCAAAATGCAACAGGAAGACAAGGAGTTAATGAAGGATTTTGGACTTTTCAGCCATGGAATGCATGTGTGTATGTGTATGTGGGTACATGTACACTCCTCTGCATAGTTCCTTCATGTGTTTTCAGATTTAACATGTGTTTCTTCTTTCTTATTTAAGCCAAATGGAAGTTCCCCAATAAAGACAGCTCTGCTTGCTTAGCAAAACCATATATGCTTGACATCTCCTAGGGTGTTTTACCTCAAGTTAAACTACTTTGGTCTGTGGCTTTTCAATTTTAGGAATTGAGAGAACTTTTAGAACAAGAACCATATTTCTAAACTAAATCTTGAAATCTGTAGTCTGGAGAGATACTACAGAATACTTGAAATCTGAATAACTTTAGAAAGTCTAACCCATAAAAGTCAAATATTTTCAACTGTTTTTCGAAGTTGTCAGGAGACTTCTTGAGTGAGACAGTTACCTTTGTGAAATAAGGGAACACACACACACAATTGTTTCTGATATTACTCTATCATTGTTTTTGTTGGGTTAACTTAATGAAGGAAATGAATCATGAGAATGGTGAAAGGCATTGAGGGAAATCTAAACCTTTGCAACTCCTTTTTTTATTTTTTAAATTTTTCTTAGCATTTCACTTCCTAGGCCTCTATACTCTTTCCTGGACCAACTGGAAATACAAATCTATCCACCTTTGGCATTGTATTGGATCCAATGAACAGAGTTCTCTTTATATAATGAGAGTGTATTTTCAGGGATCTGGTTTTCCTTTTGATTTTCTAGGAGATAAAATGACATAATTTCATAATTTCTACTTCCCTGCCACATGCATGTGCCCCCATTATCCTGAAAAGACAAGTGTTGAGTGAGTGTAGATACTGAGGGCTGCAGTATTTGCCCCCTACTATCCTGGATGTGATAGATAACCCCTCTGAAAGTCTCCTCATGTCCTTGGGACTTTGATGGTGATGTAGTGAGGGATGGTAAGCCACACCTCAGTAGATCCCAGCATGAAAATGTCACCTAATACTCTTGAGGTTAGTTTCTCAGCTCCGTAGGTTCAAATTCTTTGGGAGCAACCAGTCTGTAGAGTGGCATGACAAATTCACATTCAGTTCATTGTTCTTTACTAGTTAACCACTGTACTCATTGATGTGGAAAATATTTGGATACTAAGAACTAGGGCTGGGCACATGTAAAATATATACATCTTGTGGTGAGAAAACAGGTAATTATAAATTGAAATATAACTCTACAGGGTATCAGATAAAATATGTATTGGGATCCAATAGGTAGTATTGGATGTTTTCTGCAGGCCGTGGAAGGAAATATCATCCCCCATAGAACAGGGTCAAAAATAAAAGAGAGCCCTGCATCTAAGTTCTCTGCCTAACACAGTTACCTGTTCTTCCATTTCTTTCTTGTTTTGATACAAAGTGTTTTACCAGGAAATATCTTAGACAGGTAAGTATTGAGGTAAAATCATCCCTAATTAGGCCACTATTTTCTACTTTCTTTAACCACTCGGTGCCCTGATTTTTCTCAACTGGTAAAATGGAAACATTAAGGCATGGAATCAAGATAAAAAATAATTAGGAAAACTATAAGTCAAAAGTGGCATATTTATATTAAATAGTTTCTGTGGTTGTTGCTACAAATAGTCTTTTACATTGTTTGGAGAACAGAAGCAATGGGTGGGTCTCTTTTCACTTTTAATCTAACAATATTCTTCTCTGGCCTCTGCCCATTATAACTGCTTCCTTAAGTTCTTTAGTTCCATTTAGTACCAGTTTTTTCTTCCTGCACAAAATTATGATTTTCCATTTCCAGAACCCATAATCCAGACTTGTAACATTAGCATCGTCCTAGATTCTTAAATTGGCCTAGGATTCTAGCCATAAATTTACAACATCTTTACAGGCAATAGCCCACGTATAGCAAACATCTTAACACAACTATCTTGGAGGTTGACAAGCCTTGCATTTGCCCAGACAAAAGTAAAGAAAATATTTTTTTTGGCCAGTTCGTCTCATGTGAATGTTGGTGGATATGGAAGGAGCACCAGTTTCTTCTGAATTGGCAAATAATCCTCTTTATTTCTGTCCTAGAGAATATTTACCTGCTTACTAAAGAATGTATTTCCCAAAGCAAACCTCTCATGGCTTATAGATGGAAGGTTTCTTCAAGGTGAAGAAGAAGGTAAGGAAACAAATCGATGGGAACGGGCTTGGAAAAGAAACTAAGAAAACAAGGAACATTAGAAATTTTTGTTGCCAAGGGTTAATCTTGGAATTTAAAAATCATTCTCATTACAGGAAAAACAATCTTACCTATCAGATGTTATTTTCTGATACTTAGTCTGACTCCTCCCAGGGGCTGGAAGATAACATTTCCCGTAATGAAAGAAACACAGCTGACTTCATCAAATCATATACACATCCTGTTTTATTTAAGTGTTAATAAAAGCAGACACCTTATATGATGGCAAAAACACTTAATTCAACATACAGTTATTAATAAGTCCTCTGCTTTAGTAACATTGTTACCTGTTCTTCCAGTTCTTTCTTGTTTCAATTCAATGCATTCAATTAACTTAGCACCTCTGCTTTAAATCAATCAATAATTTTTATGTTTTCCTGTGAGGATCTGGGGCAGAGCTTTGGGTTGTGGCTCTAAAGGAAGTGTACAGGAAGGTGTTGGCTCCTTGACAAAGAACATGTTCACCGGGAGGATTACAAGTTCCTGAGGCAGGAACACACACTGAGACAAGCTCAGCACAAAGCCGTATTTTTCATAGGTGGGAACCATGACAGCCTCTGTCAAAATAATCTCAGGCATCCTCTGCCTGGACCACAGGCCTGCCCTGAGTTATTTCTCCTTCAACATATTCCTAACAACAACCGAACCATGACACTCTTCCTGCATTATTATTTTTATTTAAGTTTAATGGATAAAATTAAAAGTTTGTGTTGGTGCATATTATATTGCCTATTAATTAGTTCACTTTAAAAACAGCTTACCTGCTGGGCATGGTGGTGCATGCCTGTAAGCCCAGTACTTGGGAGACTGAGATGGGAGGATCGAAAGTTCAAGGACAGCCTCAGCAACATAGTGAGACTCAGAAACCTAGCAAGACCCTGTTTCAAAACAAAAAATAAAAAAGGACTGGGAGCATAGCTCGGAGGTAGAATGCCCCTGGGTTCAATCCCCAGTACCATAAAAAGTTCATCCATAACAATACTAAAATGCAATCCTTAAAATATCTGCTAAAGATTATTATAAATACAGCTTCCCATTGATTAAACCCTATACAGGTAAAGCATGCAGATTTGATGTGCCTGTTACTCTCTCAACCAGGAATCCATACAGTGAGCTCAGAATCCCACCAGCACACAACCACATTTAACTATTCCTTTGACAAGAAATAACTTCAATCCTAGCATCAAGAACTTTTAATGTAAAGAAACTGTGCAAGTCCAGAAAGATCTGACCTATAGTGATAGACAGTTTCACATTAATTTCTTGCCACCATGTATGCTGGAGGTTGTATTAACAGTGGCAGTTAAGCAGAATCTCATTTCTAAAGAAGACCCAAAAGACCCAAAATGACAATTCTTATAAACCTACAGCTTATTTCAAGAGAAAAATATAACGTAGCAACACAATTAGAATAGGCGTTATCTGTTACACTTATAGCAAGGAGTCTCTAGTCAGAGGTGTACTCTCTCTGAAAGGGTCACAACTAGATGCACTTTCTTTCTCAGATCAGAAACCAACAGCTCAGAAGTGGGAAGCTAAATCTTAAGTCCCAGCTGGGGCTGTTTTATATTTTACTCATCACTTAGGTTTATTCTTGCTACTTATGTGGACTTCACAGCGGAGCCCTCCCAGGTCTAACCCAGTGCAAATCATCAATCTCACCATTACAATAAACAGTGTTGATGAGCTGGGACAATCTACCCCAAATCCCCTTGAACTCAAGTTCACAAACAAAGCAACACTGCTGATTGGTGCATTTCATACCTTGATCATGGATCGGTGCTGTACAGGAGCTTGAGAGAACAGCTCATGGTAATTCTAGGTCAACTGGGATTGAACCTTGCTTCATAGAAGCTGCAGTTTGGCTACCTTAGACCCAACATTACCATAACTTACCTGGGTGTGATGGCACACGCCTGTAATCTCAGCTACTTGGGAGGCTGAGATGGGAGGATCACTTGAGCCCCGGAGTTTGAGGCCAGCCTAGGCCACAGAACAAGACCCCATCTCAAAAAAAAAAAGCAAAACAAACAAACAAAAGCATGTCTTCATATTATTATAGACTGATGTGGAAAATGTTAATGACTAACCATGTTTTTAATCTGCCTTGTAGGAATATATATTACTAATGAAGAGAGAAAAGGCAAAAATGGATTTTTGGAACTGAAGTCTGTTTTGACAAGGATGCATGGTACTACAACAGCCCAATCAAATAACCTGACAATTTGGTGTATGGCTCTGTCTTCAGGACCTGAAAATAAAGTGTGGAATACCTCATCAGAAAAAATCACTTTTTCTCTGGGTGAGTTGTCTATTTACCCTCATTGGCCAAGACTAAAAAAATTCAGAGCATGTTTCATGGGAACAAACTGAATACTCATTATTTCCATAATATTTTAATCTCATAAAACTCTTCTTGTAACACAAAATTATTAAATTTTAAGTTATCAAACATTTTTAGAAATAGAATTTGAAAACAATTTTTAAAGGATGTCTTCAAATAAAAGTAGATGATTTTTGTTCCCATAATTTCCATTGGATACAGTAATTTTTGTTCAAATTCTACTAATTGTAACTCTTAATGAACCAGCATTTTGTTAATTTACCCCATAATAAAATTAATACTAAGATTGGTGATTAATAGAAATTAAAAAGATCCCAGAATTCCTTCTGAGCTATGAAAAACTATTCAATTGTTTACAGCATACATAGTTTTAATACTTAGGAATGGGTAAACCATGTATGCTACATAAAAACCATAAGGATAGGAACTGTATCTTAATGATCTTAGTACCCTCGTTTGAAACACAATATCTGGCACATAGAAGATTTTTATGACTTAAAAACTGATATATATGATCATTTCAGTTATTACAAAATTTGACTAACCAGAATATTTACTACCTTAATCTAGATCAACTAATGAAGATTTTACTACATAAAAATGAGAACAAGCTGGGTGTGGTGGTGAACACCTGTCATCCCAGTACATGGGAGGCTGAGACAGGAGGATTACAGGTTCTAGGACAGCCTCAGCAATGTAGTGACACTCTCAACAACCTTGCGAGATCCTGTTTCAAAACAACAAAGAAGTAAAAAAAAAAGGGGGGCCTGGGGGTGTAGCTCGGAGGTAGAATTCCCTTGGGTTCAATCCCCAATACCACAAGAAAACAAACAAAGAAACGATGAGAACAAAAGTCCAAATAAATGCAGTGACAGCAGATGTGTATCAAAAAAGAAGTCTGTAATGACAACCATCAGACCAGCATACTTAATAGTAATGTTATGAAACTAAACAGATTTATGAATCATTATTACAACTCTTTAGGACCATTAATCTCTTCAACCACTATCATATTTTCAGAGCTACTGTAGTCTAAAACATACTCATTAAAAACACAGAATAACTTAGGAGGGAAAGAATAACAGAATAACTTAGGATGAACACACTCTGCATCTCGAGTCCTGCCTAGCTATTTCACCAAAGCAGTGGGTGCCTGCTTGGGATCCTTGGCTGAAGGCGAGTGTGTGTCTCAACACAAACCCATCCCTCTACTCAGGAGCAGTTTCTATTCTGATGCTGGAACTGTGGCATCATCCCTGGAGCCCGACCTGTGTGTATATGTATACGCAGAAACGAAGTGTCCAATGAACTCTGAGTCAGTCATGCAGAAATTGTGACGGATTTACACTAAAACCGCCTTACACAATCTCCCCTAATTCCCTCAGGAATAAGGACACTTCTTTCCCAGAAGGCTAGACAAGGGGAGGACTGCAGTCTTGAACAGTAGGAAGTTAGCTGTTTCTCACATAGATTGCCAGTAGCTTTTGCAGAATCTAAGGACATGAGCAAAAAGACTCTAAAACCTCAAATGCCTAAAGAGAACCCCATTCCCATGCCTGGAAAATCAATATTTTTTTATGTTAAAACTGTTCTTGACTTCAAGATCAGAAAATAAGGAGCACTTTTAAGGTAATTAGAATGCTAATTCTGATAACCCAAAACACACCTTCATTTCAATTTTATAGGATGACCCTTGATCTAGTATAATTTTAGACTCTGAGCAGGTGGTTAAATTTTAAGTTGCCAAATGAGTCTTCAGCCTTTGTGATCAAATATTAAAGACAATGAATCTTGAAGAGTTCAGTTCTCCAAAATTGTAACTCACATTCTGGTTCCATTCTGACACAAATCATTGTGAATGAGCTAGAAGATGCCACCGAGGCTCTGTATATCAATGCTATCACTGTAGCATACTTCCCTATGTGTTGCAGGTTCTTAAACACTCCCTTCCAAGCATGCTCTCTGCCTGAGGTAGTGCTGCGGGCTGCTCTATGACCCCTGGAGTCAACCCTGGTGTCTGCTGCAAGAGTCATTGCTTTTCCAAGCTATTATTGTTGACCAGATACTGAGATGAGAACACACACACAAAAAAATCTATCATCTCAGGGCTAGAGAAAAATTCTGAGACTATTACAGAAGAGGAAAGGGGTTTTGTGAGAGAAGGGAGAAAGTTTTTACTCCCTCTGGATTCCAGAGAGGGCTCATAATGTTGGAGGCTGGGAGGTAACAGTCCTCTGAGGTGCTCCCTTCCCACCTACACCCAGGGCCCCAGGAAGCTCACCTGCTCAGGGATGCTTGTTCTAAGAACTCAGGAAGATGAAGGGGTCCAGGTGATGGTGATCAGTGGCCTTCAGGTAGCTATTTGAGCACCAAGGCCTGCAGAATTCCCATAGCTAAAAGTAACTACAAAGAAAACAGAACAAAAAGTCTTTCCAAAGGCACCCTGCCCTGAGTCTGTCAGAATGCCTAAAGTTGTAGCACTGCAAACTTTTGTCTTGTTTTGCATTGTTGTTTTGTTGCATATTCAGAGTTAGAAAAGTTAGATGTTGCACAACATCTGTAACTGCAGCTACTCAGGAGGCTGAGACAGGAGGATCACAAGTTTGAGGCCAGGCTGGATAACTCAGCAAAACCCTGTTTCAAAATAAAATTATAAAAGGGCTAGAGTTGTGACTCAGTGATAGAACATTTGCCTAGCATGTATGAGGCCCTGAGTTCAATCCCCAGTACCACATATACACACACAACAGACTTGGGTTTTGAGGGGGAGGAAGTTTGTTTGAGATGAAGGGAAGACATTTTGTTTTGTTTTAATCTAAAAGTTGAGTACAAACTCCAACTGGGGTTGGCAATATCCTGGCTGTCATATGCCCTGACAGAGACTTGTTTATTAAATGGATTTCTAACTGTAACAGTTGAGATCAAGTTCTCTGAGATAGATAAAGTTGAGGGTTGATGAGTGTAGTGTATGTGTGTGTGTGTGTGTGTGTGTGTGCGTGTGTGTGTGTGCATGCGTGTGTGTGTGTGTGTGCAAGTGTGCATGTGTATTTTAGGATGTAGGGAGAGGAGTAAAAATGGATATCTCCATAGTGGGACTAGAGGACCACAGTACTGAGGTAGAAGATGCCAGACATAGGGGACTAGACTAGGTGCCAGATACCTAGTCTTATGACTTCCTGCTCTGCAGCCAGTCCTAGACCTGTGATAGGTCCTGAGGTCCTGAGAGTAGCAGTAGCAAACTTTAATACGTGTATAAGTCTCCCAGGGATCTTGTTAAAATGCAGATTCTAAGTCAGTAAGCCTGGGGTTCCAACAAGAGCCTAGATGAAGCCTGTTCTGCTGGTCTATGGACCACATTTTGAGAAGAAAGGATCTGGCAAGCCCTAGGGTTTGATTCATTTCTAGGTGGACCAGATGAAACTGACACATGCTCTGAGGAGGCCCCAGAATTGACCCAGCGGTTCTTGTGGGATGGTACCATGGCTGCTGCCATTCCTGCAGTGGTCCTGAGAGCCCCGCCTGGCCTTCTCCAGTTTGGACCACTCAGGAAGGGATGAAGATGCTCCAGGCCAGAGCTCATCCCCTTACAACACTGTGCTGAATGAAATGATCAGAACACTGGGCGAGCTGTTTCTGCTAAATTCTGCATTTGAGTTCTGGGAAATCACTTTTCCCTGTTAGGTTATAACCATGTCTTTTTACACCCCTTGAGTTTTGTTTTGACTGAAGTGAAGTTTCTTCTTTAGAGTCCAATCTGAAACCAGACAGACCTTCTTTTAGCCTCAGGTTTCATGTTGAAAGCTGTGTTTAATCTTGGTCCCTGGGCAAAGAGTTCTTGAAATGCGAATCTTGCAGTAGTATCTTCTTAATGTAGTACAAAGCTGAGCCCCTCGGCTTCCAAAGATATTTGGTAATGAAATATAGCAGAATAGTATCCTGGAGTAGAAATGTTCCAGCAATGGAAAATAAATGCTTCCCATTGTGGAAATTTGGCATTATCTATTAGCATATTATCTGGCATCCATTAGCAATGATATAACCTATTAGCATCTTTTTTTTTTTTTGCGGTACCGAGGATTGAACGCAGGGGCATTCTACCTCCGCGCTACACCCCCGGCCCTATTTTTTTATACTTTATTTTGAAACCGGGTCTCACGAAGTTGCGGAGGGCCTAAGGGGAGAGAGAGAGAGAGAGAGAGAGAGAGAGAGAGAGAGAGAGAGACAGGGAGAGAGAGAGCAAGAGAGCTGAGGCTGGCCGCGAACCCAGATCCTCCAGTCTTCGCCTCCCAAAGTACTGGGATTACAAGCGTGCGCCACCACGCCCGGCTGTACCTATTAGCATCTTACCTTCCGAAAGTTGACAACCTTCTGCAAAGGGTCAGAGAGTAAATATTTTAGGTTTGTATACAATATCGTTTCTGTCATAATTAATAAGCCCTGTCACTGTAGCACAGACACAGACAATAAACAAATTGGCATGATTGTATTCCAATAAAAGTTTATTTATAAACCTAGGCAGTGGGCAGTATGTGACTGCAGGCCATAGTTTATCAACCTCTGTTCTAATCAGTCTACCGAGAAAAGCATCAATGCATTTATTTCCAGGCTCATGCTCCATCTTAGAGGGAGGGAGGGAGGGAGAGAGAGAGAGAGAGAGAGAGGGAGAGAGAGAGAGAGAGAGAATGTTACTGGAGATTGAACCCAGGGGCATTCTACCTCCAAACTACACATCTAGCCCTTTTTTTGTCACTGTTGTTTTTATTTTATTTTGTTTTAGTAACATCTAGCCCTTTTTTTGTGTTTTTATTGGTGCATTGTAGTCTCACATCACAATGAGTATCAGTTTGGTGTTAATATACATGCACACAGCTCTTGGTGTCCCTCCCCCCCCGCTTCCCCCCCCTCCTCCCCCACATGTAGCACTGAGAATGATGTTGGTATAATCTCATATATACACAGTGATTATGACAGTAATTCCCTAGATTCACTTCTTTCCT
>PVJS01040252.1:0-18529 GCA_004027185.1 Glis glis
TTTTTTTTTTTTTTTGTGGTACTGGGGATCGAACCCAGGGGCATTCTATCTCCAAGCTACATCCCAACCCTATTTTTTATTCTTTATTTTGAAACAGGGTCTCACTAAGTTGCGGAGGGCCTCACTAAGTAGCTGAGGCTGGCTGCGAACCTGCGATCCTCCTGTCTCAGCCTCCCAAGTACTGGGATTACAAGCATGCGCACCACACCTGGCTAGAGTGAGCACTTTTAAACCTTTGAAAACCCTCATATCTAACACACACACACACACACACACACACATACACACACACACACACACACTGACTGAACAAAAGCTGGCTCCTCTGCAAATACCTCAGATTGCAAGTAAAGGAAAAAGAGCATTTGGGGAAGAGATGAAGGTTGTAGGAGGATTGCTTTATAATTAAAAAAATCAAGAGCAAGAAGGATGGAGTAGACCAGGGATAACAGAAGAGCTTACTTTTTGGCAAGGGGCCTAGGAAGACTGGAGGAGAGGATTGGGGCAGACGCGGGGGAAGCTCATAGGATTTACACAGCTGGTGGTGTGAGAGGCGGGCGGTCTGACTAGCTGTCTGCAGCTTCTCATAACCAGTTCTTGATTCTGAACTAGAATTGATGTCAAGGTCTTTGGTTTGCTGTCTGTGGTAACTTTCTTTCCAGTTTTGAGCATTTCTTGCTCTTCTGGTTGCTTCAAAGGTTGTCGTTTTATGATCTCATCTGCAAATTGTCCTAATATCTTGAAATAGAGAATAATATTGGTTGCCTACCCAACACCTGTTTCCCCTTTCCTCCACAAAGAAGTCTTCTCCTACACAGTCATATGCTTCAAAGAAACCTTATTCCATCTGCACCTCTGGATCATGATGGGTCTAAACTTTGGCTTAATTTCTGTATTTCAACTGTTACTGTTTGGGGGTATGTGCTGAATCCAAAAAGGCCAAATCAAACTGGTTAGGGTTAGGGATTTTATCTTCTTCTGGATGAAAAGATGAACATTTGCAGCCCAATAGGCCCTGAGAGCCATCTCCTAGCCAAGAGAAAAACAAAGGATTAAAACCTCTCTGGAGGAGAGCAGAGCAGAAGGATGCAAAGAATCTGAGCTCTTGAATGACTGATCAGCCAACATGGATCCTGTTATACTTCTGGATTCCTTGTTACAGGAGATAAGAAATGTCACTAAGTCCCTCAGAGCATGGATTTCTGTTACTGTAGCCAAGACCATCTTACCATTCATCTAGGTGGAACTTGAAAAGATTAAGTGTTCTACACTCATTTATTTCGGCCGATTATCTCCTTATAAATTCTTTAGCCTTCTTGAAGCTTGGCCTCTGTCCAATATTTGTTCTAAAAGTTTACATTCAAACATCACTGAAATGTACAAATTGGTGCTACCATTTAACTCACCAACCTTTCAGGAGAGTGAGGGAGAACTAATATAAGAACTTTTTCCCATTCCTAAGGCTTGGAAAGAAATGAAAAAAATTTATTTTTATTTTTTTAGTTTTTGGCAGTACTGGAAAATGAACCCACGGTCTTGCTCATGTTGGGCAAGCACTCTACCACTGAGCTACATTCCTAGCCCTTAAAAAAAATTTTTTTTTTCTGATACTCTCACTAAATTGCTGAGGCTGGCCTCAAACTTACAATCCTCCTGCCTCAGCCTCCCAAGTAGCTGGAATTACAAGCATATGCCACGGCTGAAGATTAGTTTTGATTTATCCAATATAGCAGGCAATTGAGTTGTTAGGTTTATTATCATTATCATCATCATCATCATCATTATTAAAATAACATATGAATCTGGAATTTCTCTAGAGTAGAGTCCTGAAATGGTAGGACTATACAACTTGGAAGGGGCAAAAGTTAGCTCATGAGCCAGTTTATAAATATTTTGCTGTCATTGGCAATAACAACAAAAAGCCATATTTCCATGCATCACTCTTGGTTTGCAACTCTAGAATCTTCTCCTATTTTTCATAGGAAAGCGGAGAATAATTTTTGTAGCTGCAACTGTGGTATTGTCTGTTAGTTCTTGAAAGTTTTATTTATTTATTTATTTTTGTGTGTGGTACTGGGGATTAAACCCAGGGGCACTCTACCGCTGAACTACATCCCCAGCCCTTTCCATTTTTTTTTTTTTTATCTTGAAACAGGGTCTTGCTAAGTTGCCCAGGCTGGCCTCAAACTATTGATCCTCCTGTCTCAGCCTCCCAAGCACTGGAATAACAGGCATGCACCACAGAACCTAGATCCTTAAAGTTTTATAGAGCAGCACTGGAAAGAAACATTTCCCAAGGACCTCACTATTGAAGGAAGATTGAAAAATTATTAATTTTTCTTTCATCAGGGAAATGTTTTTTCAGGTCTTGAAATTAAAAGGTATTTTTATGATGATAAAGAAAAGATAAATTAACAGTTTGGTAATTGATTGCCTTCTCATATTCTTGGCAACAAAAATCACTTAAAGTGGTTTTTTTTTTTTTTTTGCGGTGCCAGGGATTGAACGCAGGGGCGTTCTACCTCCGCGCTACGCCCCCGGCCCTATTTTTTTTATGCTTTATTTTGAAACCGGGTCTCACGAAGTTGCGGAGGGCCTCACTAAGGAGAGAGAGAGAGAGAGAGAGAGAGAGAGAGAGAGAGAGAGCGGGCGCTCTGAGGCTGGCCGCGAACCCCGATCCTCCGGTCTCCGCCTCCCAAAGTACTGGGATTACAAGCGTGCGCCACCACGCCCGGCCTTAAAGTGGTTTTTAAAGCTATCCAAAAAACCTTTAGGGCAACTGTAAAAACTACAAACTGACTAAGTAAATTAAAATTTAAGAAACTTTAAGTGATCCTTCTAAATGGGGAATATATACCTAAATCAGAATACACCTAAAATATAATATTTCATACAGTCAAGTTTAGTCTATAAATAATCAAAGAAATATATACTTTAAATTATTCACACATTTCTTGCAGGGCATGGTGGCACACATCTATAATCCTAGTACTTGGGAGGCTGAGGCAGGAGGATCCCAGGTTTGCACCCAGACTCAGCAACTTAGTCAGACTCAGCAACCTAGCAATGCCCTGCTTCAAAATAAAAAATAAAAAGGGCTGGGGGTGTAGCTTGGAGGTAGAATGCCCCTGGGTTCACTCTCCAGTACCAAAAAAAAAAAAAGAAGAATTATTTACACATATCTTTAAAAGATCAAAACGTTTTAAAGTCTTTAAATTGAAATGATAGAAATATATTCAGAAACTATGGCTTATGGAATCACAATTTTTTCCCTCTTCATAGCAAGAGGAGCCTGCTGTTAGATCGGTCTATTCTCCATCTCTCCGCGTAAATTAAATTTTCTCAAATCACTATCCAATTAACACTTTGTTTTCTGAGTATTCATCACTGTCTGAAATGCTCTTATCTGTTTGTTGGCCAATTCCACCAGGATGTAAACTGTTCTCAGCAAGGTACCTAGGTCATCTGACTCCCTTTAGGGGCTCAGTAAATGTTTGGGCGTACATACATGTATGGACAAATAAATAAATTTTAGTTCAAATGTATTTTAACTTATAGAAGAAAAGAATGGATTCTGTATAGTAGATTTGAACTAATTCTATTGATTAGGAAAATTTTCACTGACAACTATTAACAATGTGACATTGTTATAAGCATATGTATTTAGGTGCTAGTTATTAAAAAAAGAGTGCCAAATATGTACAAATTCCTTCTTAACACAAAAACATTATGGTTTTGATTACATTAAATTTTCCTGAATTTAAACTTAAATCTGCCCAGGTTGAAAAAGTCTTTACCCACAGAAGTACAAATGCCATCTCAAAACTACTTATGATTACTTCTTTTTTTTTTCTTTTGGTGGTACTAGGGATTGAACCCAGGGGCATTCTACCTCCAATCTACCCCCCCCCCAGCCCTATTTTATTTTTTATTTTGAAAAAGGGTCTCACTAAGTTGCTGAAAGCCTTGCTAAATTGCTGAGGCTGGTCGAGAACCTATGATCCTCCTATCTCAGCCTCCCATGTAATAGGATTACAGGCACATGCCACCACACCTGGTTTATGATTACTTTTGATCTAGCTTGAGACGGGGGACAACAATCACCAAAAGCAATTCTTCTCAGTGCCCTAATTACCTCTTTCACATGAAGCCACTTAAAAATCTCTCACCATTGTGAAAATCTTCCAAAGTCAGATGGACAAAAAAAATGGCAGAGCTAAGAACTAAAACTTCAGATATCTAACTTTGAAGCCTATTTGTTTATTTGTTTGCTTTGAGAGGGGGTCTTGCTATGTTGCCCAGGGCTGGTCTCTAACTTCTGACCTCAAGTGATCCTTCCTCCCAAGTAGCTGAGACTACAGGACATGCTGCCCCTGCTTCCAGCCCAAGCCTGTATTTTTTTCTCTTATAAAATGCTTCCCACTAGATCAGAGTTCAGTGACCTGTGAGACAAGAAAACTGAGATGGTGAGAGGGAAGAGTTTAGGATCTCTTGGAAAGAAGAAAGGCTTGACATTTACACAATCAGATAATATCTATGACTAGCAAGCACGGCATTTTATACAGTGAAAGCATACCATCTCCATCATAATCACCATCAAACAATTATTGAGAAACCTGTGGGTGGCATATCAAGTGTGCTATACTAAGGAATTAACCAGAGGATCTGTTTGTTTGTTTGTTTGTTTATTCATTTAATTTTTATACTGGGGATTGAACCCAGGGAAATTTTACCTACAAACTACACCCCTCCAGCCCTTTTTATTTTTTATTTTGAAACATGGTATTGCTAAATTGCTGAGGCTAGCCGAGCATGGTGGCACACATCTGTAATCCCAGTACTTGGGAGGCTGAGACAGGAGGATCACAGGTTCGAAGCCAGCCTCAGCATCAAGGATTGAAGTGATAAATTTGATACTCAAATTTATCAAATTGATAATCAAATTGATAATCACCTGAGTGATTTTTGAGCCCAATGAGATGGTGCACAGCTGCCTGAAATCCTAGCTACTCAGGAGGCCGAGGCTAGAGGAAAATTCAAAGCCACCCTGGGCAACTTAGTAAGACACTGTCTCAAAAATTTTAAAGATTGAAAAAAGGGCAGGGGATGTAGCTCAATGGTGAAGCACCCCTAGGTCCAATCACCAGTACCAAAAAAAAAATATATTTTGTTCAACAAGATTAGCTAGAAAACTCACTTGTGTTGACAATATATGTTAGCATTCAACAATCTAACAATCAAGATACAGATATTTGCCAAGGAAATGTCTCTATCCTGTTTCCATGTATTGGAACCCAAATATGTTATCAATAAGGATTTGTGCAAGGTGCAAAAGTGGTAAAAATGCTGAACTAGTCACCATATATATTGAACTTAAATGCCAAATGCTTTCCCTCTCACCTTGAAAAGTTACGGTAATATTTTCTTTCCTCTGCAAGATTCCTACTGCAAATAATATGAGAGAAACTGCCAACGTCAATTAACCCTTGGGGAAAGCTTTGAAATGCAGCATTTAAAGCATGCAAGTTTTTTTATAGAAATTCAGTGCATCAACATTCATTTTAAACCTTTTCCAGCATAGATCAACACCTGTTACAGTTACTGATTTATTTTTCTCAATGCACATTAAGAAGTACTTCAGTTATAGCCACACAGACCAAATCTTGAGATTCTCGTAATTTTTACAAGTTCGACAGTGAACCCTAAAAGTTTTGTTTGGACTTCTAGCAAGACTACAAGTATAGTCAACTTTGCATTGGTACACAATGTTCCTAGTTACCTTTCTGGACAAAGCTAAGATTATCCCTTTCCTAATGAATATCAGTACTTCCTGTAATGAAACCTGCTTCACCACCTATTGTTGAAAATATTCTTTCTCTCACAGTTGCTGGAGGATTATTCTGTTTACCTTTGGATTTCACACAACGTCTGGGAGCCTTTCATTGGAAGGAAATCTGTAGCTAGATTATAGGAAATGTTGGTAGAATTCTAAATAATCTGATTGGTAATGGTTGAAGGAAGGACTGAGTGACTAAAAAGAAGGAATTGGAAGATGAAACTTCTAACCTGTCTCTGGTCAAAGGCTGTATTTATCCCAGGCTTGTTCAGTGGCTTCCAAGATCTTGGTTCTAGTCATAGACAGCAGTCAGGTGATTTGAAATCCAAATAGTATCATTTCTCTTCTGTTCTGGCAATTTTAGCCATATAGTCAGGAGCAATTGGTCTGATAATCTGTAGGACTAACAACTGTAGGGAAAATGTCTTTACTGAAACTGCCCCAACTTCTCTGGTGAGAGAAACTGGTCATATCCTGAATAGAAGCACACAGTCACTGTGGAAGCATCATTTACAAGGACAACACCCAAGAGGAATACAGAGTAACCTTTTTGTTGTTTTGGGTGTTTTTCTGTGGTGCTGGGGATTGAACCGAGAACCTCACATATGCTTGGCAAACACTCTATGTCTGAACTACATCACCAGCCCTGTCTAATTTTTTTTTAGTTATGGAAAAATATTTTATGTGTTAGTTGAAAAAATGTATACATTTAGGAAAGAGATACAGAATAGACCCCCCCTCTTAAAATCTATACCAATTCAGCAGGGCATGGTGGCACACCCCTGTAATCCCAGTATTTGGGAGGCTGAGACAGAAGATTTGAGGACCACCTCAGCAATTTAGCGAGACTCTCAGCAACCTAGGGAGACCCTGCTTCAAATAAATAAATAAATAAATAAATAAATAAATAAATAAATAAATAAATAAATAAATAAAAAGGGCTGGAGGTGTAGCTCGGAGGTAGGATGCCCCTGAGTTCAACCTCTCTCTCTCTCTCTCTCTCTCTCTCTCCCAATTCTTAGGAGAAACAGAGAAATTAAACCTATGGCTATGGCTGGGGTAGAACACATACTTAATGTGGATGAAGCTCTGGGTTCAATCCCCAGTGCACACAAACACATACACAAATGATGGCTATGACTATGTTATTACAAATGCCTATTTAATTCTATGAATTCTGCCAACAAAATAAATTCTATGAAAATCAATAAAAAAACTTTCTTTTTTTTTTCTTTCTCTCTCTTTTTGGTTTGTTTGTTTGTTTGTTGTTGCTTTGAGGTACTGGGGATTGAGCTCAGGGGCATTCTACTGAGGGTCTCGCTGAGTTGCTGAGACTGGACTCAAACCTGTGATCCTCCTGTCTCAGCTTCCCAACTACTGGGATTACAGACATATGCCATCATGCCTGGCATGATTTTTCTTTTCAATAACCTAAGTGAGATAAACATTTGATTAGTTGAAGACTTATCAATCAAGTCAAATAATATTTACTGTTAGTTTTTCCAGTCACAAAAGTAATACATATATCTTCCGGAAAATCAAAATAAAAGTATCCATAGATTTACCTTTCAAGTATAATCATTGTTGCTTTCTTATTGTATGTCTTTTGGACTTTTATATGCACACATTGTAAACATATATTTAAATAAAATTGGGCTCAGATTGTATGTATTGTTCATAGTTTACTTTTCCTGGTTACTATTGTGCATGATTAGTTTCCCTTTATCCTACATATAATCTCTTATAATTGATATATACACCATTGCCAATGTTTTTTATAAATAAAGCTGCAATAAATATCTTTGCAAATAAATCTGCACATCCACTTTAGATTATTTCATTAGAGAAATATTTGCATCAGAATTCTAAGATAATTATTAAAGCTTTGGAAAGAGCCTTTTAGAAACTTTGAAATAAACTATACTCTTACAAATCGTGATAAGAAGGCTAGTTTGCTGATATTCTCGCTAATTCTGGGTATTACCAACCACCTGCTTCATTTGCAGGCCCAGCATAATCTCAAAAAGGCAGAAGGAAGACAAGTATATACATTTCCTTCTAAATGGCCTAGAAATCTTCCCAGAGTTTCCTTTATGCTCCCCCATCATGTGAGTCACAACTTGTTCTTTAAAACAGGGACAGAAGGACTAAATTGACATCATAATTTTGGCCACCATGGTCCATAACTTTCCCTGTCTGACTCATTTTTTCCTTGTATTCTCATGTTTCTTAACTCTGAAGCTGCCTTTGTTTCAAGTTATTTAGTAAATTAGAAAAGTCAGAACAGCAGCATAAGAAGTGAATTGGAACACAGTACATGGGAGCATCCCTTTATCCACCATACAAATTTAATGCGTTATTATGGTATATTTGTCTATTTATCCATGAGACTAAAAAGCTGTGATTTATCCAGTTATTTATTACCCATAACAAAATAAGTATCTTTAAAGCAAACAAAACACATTAGTTTTCTTAGAAAATTCCAAGGCAATTGCACTCTATCACAAGCATCAACAAATGTCTTCTATAAAGGGCCAGATAGTAAATTCTCTAGCAGAATTATTCAACTCTCCCCTTGTAGCATAAAAACAATAAGAAAAAGAAAGAAAGAAAGAAAGAAAGAAAGAAAGAAAGAAAGAAAGAGATAGAGAGAGACAGAGAGTGTTTGCATTTCAATAAAACTCTATTTACAAAATCAGGCACCTGACTGGATTTGAACTGCAGGCTGTACTTTGCCAACCCCTACTCCATCATACAGTTTGATTATACAGCAAAAAAACCACTGACAATTATACAGAAAAAATCCAATGTTTGTATAATTATCCTTCTGAAATGAAACCATTACTTACATAAAATTAAATCATTCTTTACATTAAGATATGATTGTATTAAAGAGCTCTTAAGCAAAGGTGATCACATACAGTCATTGGTCTTCTGAGGAAAGATGACTACTTTTGCAGAAAGGGCATAGGAGAAAAGAGTCTGTGACGGGCTGGGGGCATAGCTTAGTGGTAGAGAGCTTGTTTAGCATGCTCAAGGCCCTGGATTCACTCACCAACACTCCAAAAAAAGAAAGGAAAAGAAAAAAAAAGCACACACTATTAAAAGTGAGGCACTGAATTGGAGAAAGGGGACTCAACTAAGGAAACAGCCTGGAGCTAAATACTTGTGGGCTAGCGTAGGCCAAAGAAGACTAAAATTGAGAAGGCTCCCTTTGTGTCACCCAAATAAAATTTAGTATTGCGACTTCTACTTAAGTGCTTTAAAACTTAGAAATCTTCACAGACAAGAACAAAGACATGCCCCAAGCAAAGACAAAGTTGAGTTCACTCCGTGGACGGACTAGCAACAGACAGTGAAGAGCAGCCTGCTCACATTAACCGCCGGGCTGCTAGGATTGGCAGGTTTGTTGTACTCATTGCTTATTGTGGTGCTTATTTTGTAGATATTTTTCAAACATTAGCTCTCATAGCTCGTAAGTACAAAATAGCAAAGTTAGGATGAAAGTGCTTGCGAGAGGCTTAAGATGGCAAGAGGAACAGAAAGGCAGAATCAACAGAGTTCGTTTATAAATCAACTTTATATAGATGTCATATTGTATACATATCTGCAGCATCACTTTGCCTTTATGAATAAAAGGATTTATGACAAATCTGTCCAAGAGTTCAGAGGAGATTTTATATTCTTTTCCTTCAAGACACAAACCTTTCTGCCAAAGAGTTTTGGTCTCTGTGGCAGATTAACAATGGCCACAAAATCTTTGATACTTGCACTGAGAGCTGGGCTCTCTACTCCTTTAGATGCTCTGACTAATAGAACACAGCAAAGTGACCTAGGACAGTTGGAGGCTCAGGCCTTGAGACAGCAATTACCTTCACTTTCTGTTTCTTGTAAAACCTGTCCTGGGAACCCCGAGATGCCAAGTAAGAAGTCCAGTCACCCTGCTGGAGAGGGCACACAGACGGGCCTGAGGTTAAGTAAAGGAGGAGAAGGGTCCAGCTGAGCCTGGCTTTCCAGCCAGCCATCAGGGCACCAGGCATATTGGTGAAGCGGTCTTGGATCCTCAAGACCAGCTCAGTTATCATCACAGTGAGCAAAACAGTCACCTGGCTAAACCCTTCCCAAATTCCCAACTCACAAAACTGTTAAATATAATAAAGGGGTGTTGTTTTAATCCCCTAAATATTAGTGTCATTTGTAGTACAGCAATGGGTAACTTGAACAGCAGACATGAATGAAGGATAGCAGGAGCTATTTTACATGTATTCTATAGCAAGTAATTACTTTGTCTTTCTTCCTTTTATTTTTGTGTTTACTCTCAATAAAATACAAATCCCTACTTTCCCAGTCACTCTATGAGTAGGGATCTGAAAGTCACATTTCACTTCCTAAACAATGAACTTCACCAAGAAATTTCTAGAGTGTTATTGACTCAGGTTTGCCAATTTATAAGTTATTTTTTAAAAAAAGAAAATTAAATGCCTGTCACAGACTAATTTCAAGTGGCAGGAAGATCTCAAAAGCAATGAAAAATACAGAAAGAATTTTAAAAGTAACCAATGGTCCAAACATCTAAATTAAGTAATTAATCTTCATAACAAAATCCAACTTAATTTACTTTATTTGATGATTTCTACCCCTAATTTTCAATATCCCAGGCATTGCGAATCAACTCAAGCAATCTTAAACTTCTTCATAATAACTTGAAAAATCTTTTCTGTCATTCATATCAAAATAAAAAGGCATACTTGGGAAGCTGAGATAGGAGGATCACAGTTGGAGGCCTCAGCAACCTGGCAAGACCCTATTTCAAAATAAAAAGTAAAATGGGCTGGAGGTATAGCTCAGAGGTAGAATGCTCTGCATTCAATCTCTAGTACCAAAAGAAAAGAAAAGAAAAGAATAGATAATACTTGCTTATATACTTACTTCCTTGGTATTTCCATCTGGTGTTCCCATGCAAGTAATTCTGTAGAAGCATTCTACTCCCTTAGGTCAGATCCAAGTTTATTAGATCTCTATAAACATCTGGCTCATGATCTTATGAGTTAACTCATGGGAAAAATATTTTTTAACATAAAGAAAAAGAATGGTTTATGGAGACAATCCTTTTCTATAAAAAAATACTCTCTAGCCAAGAGTGGTGGCACACGTTTGTAATCCCAGTACTTGGGAGGCTGAGACTGGAGGATCCGGGTTCGCAGCCAGCCTCAACTACTTAGTGAGGCCCTCCCCAACTTAGTGAGACCCTGTTTCAAAATAAAGAATAAAAAATAGGGATGGGGATGTATCTTGGAGGTAGAATGCCCCTGGTACCCCCAGTACCACAAAAAACCTCTCTTTTCAGTACTGGGAATCAAACTCAGAGGTGTTCTACCACTGAATTACATCCCCAACCCTTTTTATTTTTAATTTTGAGACACAATCTTGCTAAGTTTCCCATGCTGGTCTCGAACCCATGATCCTCCTGACTCAGGCTCCAGAGTCATGGTGATCACAGGTGTGCATCACCATCCCCAGCTTAAAAATTACTTTTGAACATAGCCTGGCATGGCAGTATTTCTCAGAAAGAGTTCTGCAGGATTAGAGCCCTAGGGTATTAGTATGTGTTAATTGGATTAAAAGATATATCTGCAAATAAATTTAGGAAAATTTAGAAAGAAAATTATTAAACATTTCGTTTCCAGAATTTTCTGGGAACTTTGAACGTGTTAAACTCTATGAACCTCCAGAGCATCCCACAGGGTGCAGAATCAAACAGAGTTGACTGTGGCATCCTTTTTTGGATGAGAATTTTGTGGGTTGAATTGTGGACTGAAACATGCACTGGAAGGCCCTAGCAGAGTAGAAAGAATCTAGAACCTAGAGCCCAAAGGCCTTGGTTATAATCATGATCTGTCAATTTCTGGCTAGGCAAATCATTCTATTAATACCAATCCTATGTAATATAAAGTGAGGATAATAATTTATGCACAAACTGTTATCCCACAGAGTTTTTGTAAGAAAAAGTGAGAAATTTTAGGTAAAACTGAGTAATTCAATGCCTGGCATATGGCAGGCCCTAGTGGCTGAACTCCAGAGGGATGATTATCTTTGTACAATGCCTCTAACTTTTTTAAGGTCCTGGTGAGAGAGGCTTACATGCTTATGAATTCAGGTGCTAATTTTTTTTATCAACTTCTTCCCTGCTTGGGCCAGTCTAGGTCAGTTCTCCAGAAAGGAACTCCTGCAGCCCCACAATATCTCAATACTATGACCACAGAACATGCTATGTTGTATGCTAAATTGAAGGTCTACTGGGCTTTGTTGTTTAAACCCCTTTTACAGTCAGACAACTAAGCCCAGGGACTTTAAAGTCAATTTCTTAAGAAAATATTAGATGAACGTGGAACCTATCTTAGAGCAGAGGACTAGAACCAGAAACTCAAGAAAGGGTTACTTAATTTCTTTGACTCTTTGTTTCCTCACTTATCAACAAAAATAATAATTGACCTATAGAAATAATATAAGGATTAAATCTTATATTATGTATGGAAAGTACATTATGTAGTATAGGATATAATATGTGGTTAATAAACCATTCTTTTGACTGTTATCAGAGTTTTTTCATAGAATTATATATATTGAAATGAAAAGATTCGCTATAGATCACCTAATCCAGTCCCTTCCTTTCCTAGAAATAAAAAAAAAAAATAAGAGCCCTGCAGGTGGCATCAGAATACCCAACTTCAAATTATACTATAGAGCCATAGTAATAAAAACAACATGGTATTGGCACAAAAATAGGCACATAGACTAATGGAACAGAATAAAAAATACAGAAACAAATCCACACACTTTTATCCAATTGATTTTCAACAAAGATGCCAGAACATATGTTGGAGAAAAGACAGCCTTTTCAACAAATGGTGTTGGGAAAATTGGTAATCCATTTGTAGAAAAATGGAATTAAATCCCTGCCTTTCACCCTGCACAAGATTAGACTCAAAATGGATCAAAGACCTGGAAATTGGACCAGACACTTTGAAATTACTAGAGGAGGACATAGGTCCAACATTCCAACATACAGGGCACAGGGAGACACTTCCTCAATAAGACCCCCAAGGCACAATACATTAAAACAAGGATTAATAAGTGGGATTGCATTAAACTAAAAGGTTTCTGTTTATTAAAGGAGACCACCAAGAGTCTAAAGAGAGAGCCTATAGAATGGGAGAAGACCTTTGCCAGCTATCCCTCTGATAGAGGACTAATATCTAGAATATATAAAATACTTAAAAGACTTAACACTAAAAAAGCAAATAACTCAGTCAAGAAATGCGCAATTGAACCAAATAGACACTCTACAAAAGAAGAAATACAAATGGCCAATAAATATATGAAAAAAATGTTCAACATCATCAGCAATCAGAGAGATGCAAATCAAAACTACACTGAGATTCCATCTAACCCCAACTAGAATGGCAATCATCAAGAAGTCAAACAACAATAAATGCTGGCGAGGATGTGGGGAAATAGGAACTCTTCTACACTGTTGGTGGGATTGCAAACTAGTTCAGCCGATATGGAGATCAGTGTGGAGATTCCTCAGAAAACTGGGAATGGATCCACATATGATCCAGCTATACCACTCCTGGGTATATTTCCAAAGGGACTGAAATCAGAATATTATAGTAATACATGCATACTCTTGTTTATAGTAGCACAATTCATAATAGCCAAATTATGGAACCAACCTAGGTGCCCAGCGACAGAAGAATGGATTACAAAATTATGGGATATCCACACAATGGAATTCTACTCAACAATAAATAAGAACAAAATTATGTCTGCAGGAAAATGGAAGGACCTGGAGAATATTATGTTAAATGAGATTAGCCAGTCACAGAAAGTGAAGGGTCATATGTTTTCTCTCATATGTGGAAGCTAGGACGTAATCGGGATATGAGAGGCACTTTAGATAATGGAGGAGAAACCTCAATGGAGCAAGGGAGGTGGTCTAGGAAAGAGTGGGGAGGGGAGGGAGAATTAATGAAGGAATCACTTCCATGGACATTATGTATATATGTGAGAATACCAATGCCAATCTCAATACCATGTATGGGGAAGGGGAGGGTGTGGGGAGAGAGCTGGAGGGAAGCTCACCAAGTGCTGTGTGCATGTATGTGCTATCCCTATGAACTACATTATGATGTGAAACTATAATGCACCAATAAATGTATAGAAAATTACTTTAATAATCTAACTGTAAAAAAAAATGGGCTCAGAGGGTTGAAGGAATTTGGCCAAGGTAATACAATTCTCGGTGTCAATACTAGGCTGAGTAGAGTAGCTTTCTCCAAGTATTCAAAGAATGGATTTGGGCCGGGCGTGGTGACGCACACTTGAAATCCCAGTACTTTGGGAGGCGGAGACCGGAGGATCCAGGTTCTCGGCCAGCCTCAGCTCTCTCTCTCTCTCTCTCTCTCTCTCTCACCTCCCCATCTCTCTCTCTCTCTCTCTACCTAGTGAGGCCCTCCACAACTTCGTGAGACCCAGTTTCAAAATAAAGTATAAAAAAATAGGGCCGAGGGTGTAGCGCGGAGGTAGAACGCCCCTAGGTTCAATCCCTGGTACTGAAAAAAAAAAAAAAAGAATAGATTTGTCCTATATGACCCCAAGGGATAAAATCAGTGTTGAAAGCTAAAGGGAACTATGTAAAGAAGACAGGTCTGAACAATCTCAATGGGCCACTTTGAATAGGTTGCCTCAAGGCTGCCACTTTCCCTTATTTATGTACTGGAGGTGGCTTTAGGGAGATGAAGTAAGCCACAGGTATGGCTATCACTCTCTGGGGTATACGCATTGGAAACTAATCGGATGCATCATACTTACTCTTTAGTTGACACAAGGCCTGAGAGAGGCACAGAGCTATGATAGAGTCAACTGTGGAATTCGCATTTTGTAGGAATGCGGAAGCGACAATCTTATTAGAAGAAAGGTCCTGAAGTCGTAATTTCTGAGTACTTTACATAAGATTGAGAAATATCAAGTATCCATATCAAAGAATATGGTTTGAAGGAGATTATAGGAGGCCTAAATTAACCCACTTGGCATTGTCCCTGGGTATATATAGAAGCCGGCTCAAGTCTGCTGTGTGGTTAGCCACAATTTTAGAATCTGTAATTTTCTGTTAGCTACACTAATGGCCTTCTTGTTTATGTGGATAATTGAAAATTGACTGTAATTATGAAATTTGACAACCTCAAGACAAACTCCTTGAGCATCATGCTTTAGAAACAATGTGAATTGAGATGTTCCCCCACTAGACATGTCAAGTAATGTTTGCTCAGGGCTAAAGAATGCACTATCAATCAGGGTACCCCACACACAAGGGGGGTGGGGAACAGAAAGAAAGGAAGAAAGAAAGAAAAGAAAGGTCCTTCTTCAAGACATCTTAGTGAGAGACAGGACTGACATTAGCAACAAAAGAGAAGTGAGAAGTGATTTGAGGAAGTAAAATAAAGTTCAGTAAAGGCTGGGATATTTCTGTGGAACCTACCAAAAGGGGAACTCCAAGATATGTCTTGCATTTGCACAGATCTGGACCTGAGTTTGCATATTTTGTGATTTCAGAGTATGTTCTGACTACAACAACAAATGTGCTTTAGTGTGAGTGGCTAACGAAGCTAGCTGCAAAGCAGGTACATCCAGTCACAGCGCGCACAATAATAACAAAGCTAATATTAACGGAGTGCTAAACACGGGCAGGCACTGTGCTGAAGCGTTTCACATGAGTTAACCTGCTTAATCCTCACACAAAGCCTGTGCTGTCTGTACTATTCTTAACTCCGTTTTCAGGAAACTGAAGTTTAGAGAGAGTGACAACTTTCCACAGCTGGTAAGTGACCTCAGATCTGAGTCAGGGTCTTCTGACCCCATACCTGTACTCGTCACTATTGCACTATAGTGCATAGAAACCATCTTGTCCAGCAGTCCCTGAAACATCGGACATGGAGTCCATTCTTGTGTTAGTTACTGCTGCCTGTGTCCCTGGAGAAGCCCAGCAACCTGCAGGCCAACCTTTGGGGCATGATGTGCCTCTTTCATGTTAATCCTTAGAAGAAATCTACTTAAAAATAATGTCTTTTTCTCTCTGGGTCATGACAGGTGAAATACCTACTGAGGTTGGGATGGGCCTTTACTTGATCAAATAGGCTTTAATAAGGAGAAGTGGCATAAACTTAAGTATAACCTAGAAAACCTTCCAACCCTGATTTTGTTTACAATGATACTTGATGTTAAGTGTGGGTTGTAGGTGCTACTGAGGAAACCATTCAAAGTGACAGCCTTTCTGTGGCGGCCATCCCTTGTGTCCCCTCCCAAGTACAGGAGTTAGAACTGAGGGCCTTGCACATGCTAAACAAGTGCTCTATCAATGACCCACATCCGGGTCCCCTTTTGTCTACTTATTGTTTTATTTTGAGACAGGGTCTTGCAAAATTGCCCAGACTAGCCTTGAATTTACTATCCTCTTGCCTCAGCCTCTGGAGTCTCTGGGATTACAGGCTGTGTCAGGTCTTAATATCCTAAACTAAGGAAGGTAGGGTAGAGGGATAGCCATATGCATGCTAAAAAGGGCACTTGGACCCAATTTGTTATTTCCACAGAGTTGCCAACTGGTCTAAAATTCTCACCACTACTTTCACTTATTTGAGTCAAGCATCCTACATAAGAATATAAACATGTTCTTGAAAAGATGAATGTATTACGCCATCAGCATTCACTATAGACCAGTGAGCTGTAATGATAGAAAAGAGAACCGAGCTTTGAGGGAAGGAGAACATGGTAGGTGAATTTTGATGGAAAACAAAAATCAGAATGGTCTGCAGTGGGTCAGCAGATCACAGTCCAAGATGCAGTGTTCATTAATTTGTGGTGAGATATGAACAAGGATGGGTAGTAAATTCTTAATTAAAATGGTAAATTCTCAGACTTATAATCCTCCAGGGGGGGGATTATAAATTCTGAGATCATGTTCTCCTTCTTGCATGGTACCATGTTGTTTCTTTTATTAAATGACTGTGACAGTAGATGGAGATTGTACTTCTTTCTTTAATGTCTTTACTTGGATAAATTAAGAAGTTAGCAATCTTGTTAATTCTTTGATGTGTTCTTGTGCTAAGTGCTTTGCATTCAACATTATATTTAATGTTCACAATAACTGTACTAGGAATGTACTGTCATAATTCCTATTTTATAGGTGAGTAATCTCAGCCCTACAGGATAAAAAACTTTTCCAAAGTTATATAGTTTTGTATATATATTTGTGATTTGTGTTCCTTACTTCTGCCTTTTAGAACAAAGATATTGGGGACTTTGTGGGAGAAAGTCATGCTAAAAACAGAAAGAGAAATGTTAGAGGAACTGAAGTACAGAAGATAAATGTCACCTACTTAATTTTATCAAAGACTCCCCAGCAAAAATATTGCAAAAATATTTTCCCTTACAGTCAGCACTTAAAACTAACATCATAAAATCCCAGAAGGCTAAGGGCAAAAATGTCTCAAAAGTTCACTCCTTCCCCTCTTCCTCCTTCTCCTCTTCCTCTGCATCCTTCTTTTTTGGTGCTGAGGATGGAACCTATGGCCATGCTACCACTGAACAACACCTCCACCACCCACTCTCCTTTTTTTCAATTCACGAGGAGATTTAGACATAGTGTCTCACTTAAAATTCTACACAGTTGCATATCACCAGCACTCAGAAATGTTTACTTAAAGCAAAAGACATAACATAGCCATTATTGGTAATGTAGAGAAAGAAAATAGCAATGGAAAAAACAGCCTGATCAAACCAGCTAAATATCTGCATATTATAAACTCTAGTCCAGCCAACCCAGTCACCCATGACAAATGAGTAATAGCAAATAGGGATGCCCCTAAAATAGTTAATTTCAACTCAGTGCTTTGTACATAGCAATCACTCAACGAAAAGTCAATTACTAAAAGAATAAATTAATCCCTAAGTGTATAATACTTGTCATAACCTGGGAAACATACATCCTTTGATGTTCTAGAAATAAACAGTTGACAACCTGTGAAAATGCTTAATCACTAAATGACTCTTACAAGGCTACACTTTGATTGACTGAGTGTGTTTACCACTAAATACAGATGTGAAATGAGAATATGCTAATTAGACATAATACTTACATCAATGAAGACTTAAGAATTCGTATCCTCTATCTGACAATTTTCCAAACTCTCAACATTTGAAAACATTTCCCATTACCGAACCTCTTTGCTACCAGGGAGTTCAACTAAGTGCAGAATTACACTTTTTTCAGGGCAGGAGAAGGAGTTCTCATCAGCCACAACAACCTTGGCAGAAGCTCCCTGGTGCTTGCTCTGGGACACATATCCCAGAATCAGAATAAAGACCGAAGGATCTGCTCAGTATTTCCAAGTTCTCCTGTACCCCTAATTGGCATCTCCTGTTGACTAAAAGGACAATGGGTAAATATTCAATTAAATTACTCTTTGGAGGATTTAGGGAACAGAAATAGGATGATATTCTGGGGCCTCAGCCCTAAGAGTCAGGAAATTTCATTGTAACCTATCTCTAAGCCAAAGAGTTACACAAGTCCATCTGATACATCTGAAAGGCAGACACTGACGTGACTATGAGGATTTCTGAGGGACCCTAATCCAC
>PVJS01040253.1:0-18526 GCA_004027185.1 Glis glis
GTGTGTGTGTGTGTGTGTGTGTGTGTGTGTGTGTTTGGTACTGGGGATTGAACCCAAGGCATTCTACCTCCAAGCTACAACCCCCAGCCCAATTTTATTTCTTATTTGGAAACAGGGTCTCACTAGGTTGCTGAGAGCCTCGCTAAGTTGCAAGGCTGGCTTTGAACCCACGATCCTCCTGTGTCAGCCTCCCAAGTACTGGGATTATAGGCATGCGCCACCACGCCTGGCTAGTCCAGGGGTTTTGAGCCCCAGCCCTTGTCCTTCCTGAGCTGGGAGGCACCCACCCAAAGCCTTCTGCAGCTGCTGAGGTCTGACAAGGGAGGGCGCCTGTGATCACAGAGCACCCCAGCAAGAGGCGGGCATCAATGTAGGGGGGCTGATTTTGAGGTCTGGCAGGATCTGGCCAAGTTGACAGGGTCAGCGCCCTCCAAACCGCCTGGGAGGAGCGTTTGGGTTGCATGAGTCTTGAGGGGGACCGGTGGCTCACCAGGTGGCACCACTGCCCAGCCAGGCCACCGGACAACCAGCAGGCGCCGGGAGGTAAGGCCCTGCTGCAGGGGGAGGAAGGGACGGGTCTCACAGCTGGGCCGCCCGCAGGAGAGGCCAGGAGGGGGAGCAGATGCCGCCAAAGTCTGGCCGTGGGAGCTGCCCTCTCGGGCCTCAGTTTCCTCAGAGGCTAGTGGAAGGAGAGACGCAGCCTACCCTGCCCCCTCCCAGCATCCTGAGCATCGGGGTGTGGGGCCCAGGGAGGGGGCTTGCTCCATCCTCACTGGAAGGCTCCAGCCCCCACTTTACAGAGGAGGAGACTGAGGCCAGGTCTGTGCAGAAGCTACGTTCAGGGCCCAGGCTCCCGGAGCAGAAGGGAGCCCGCTGTTCACTGAGCGCGCGCTTTCTAGCCTGTGCGGGGAGCAGGCACTCTGCCCCGTCTCTGCATGTGTTTCTCCCCCCGGGGCCCCCCACCCCATCCACATGGCAGGCCCCCTCATCTGTCAGTACGTGTCCGTCTGTCCACCTCTGCTGCTGGACTACGAATGTCCCTCGTCCTGTTCCCCTCCATCTTCCCAGTGCCTAGCGTTCATCTTTTGCTCGTTCATTTCATCCCATCTGTTTGAGCACCTACTGCACTGGGCCCTGGGAACCCACAGGGGAGCAAACCCCGTAGCCCCGGGTCATCGAGCATTCAGTGTGGTGGGGGACACGGACCTCACTGAATTCCCACAGGTCAATATGCAGCTTAGCACTGTGAGGTGCAGGCAGAGAGAAGCCCGGGCGCCACAGTGGCTCTAACTGGGGTCCTGCCGGGGTCTGGGAGTCGCTGGGGGCTTCCCTGGGGAAGAGGCCTCTGGGGGCTCTGTGGGGTGAGGAGGAGTTCTAGAGGTGAGCACCGGCACTCGAGAAGTACGTGGTGAGCAGACAGATGAGCTGCGTGGCACATCTTAAGTGCCAATCTAATGGGGGCCCCCCACAACTCCTGAGAAGGGGAACCCAGGATTGGCACGGCCGAACTCTCCCGAGCCAAATACGGCAGCTTCGCGAGTGCCCACGGTGGCTGGCCCCATGACCATGTTGGAATAGAGGCCACCAAGGGCACAGAGAGGGTGTCCATTCCCCTCGCCAGCTCAGCCCCCCGTCTCTCAGGCCGTGGCCCCCCTCATTTCTGCAAAGCTCCGAACCCAGGCCCACCACCAAGCAACTAACCAGCAATGAAGAAGGTGACAAAGTTATCCAGCAGAACCTCGTCGTCCTGGGCTCCCTCTTCCGCTACAAGGCAAAGAGGCTATGAGCGGCCAGGAGCTGCCTCGCTCCCTTTCCCCAGCTCAGACAGGAGCCCGCTGTCCCCCTCCTCCGAAGCAGCGATGGGTGGGATGCAGGACAGGGGCACGGCCCGCCTGCCTGCCCCCAGGCCCCCGAGGGAGCCCGCACCTCACCTTTGAGGATCTGGGTGAGGATGTCTGGGGGAACGTCCTCCCCCCGCTTCAGGGCCTCCCGGCGGCGCTGGACCCAGTCCCTGCCCACCTGCCGCAGAAGCCGGATGCTCTCACGGATCTCACGCAGCTGCTTCCTCCTGCCCGGCATGAACTGAAGAAGAGCTCCCGCTCAGGGTGGCCCCCAAGCACGCGCTCCCCGCCCCCACCCCAGAGGACTTCAGGAGTCCGCAGCAGCACTGGCAAGCTGGTGAAAACTCTAGAACAGATAAGGCAGCCAGGGACCCCCAGGAAAACAGGACCCCTTAGAACTAAGGGAGTCACAGTTCTCAGGGGACAGCTCTCTGTCTTCTGGGGTGATGTGGCATACCAGAAAACCAGGAGCTAAAAAGTAGCCCGAATTCAAGGCTGTAAGATTAAGAAAACACACTAGGAGACGGAAGACTGGGAGGTCGGCTTGGCCTTCTGAGACCGTGTGCTCAGCGGAGAGACCCAGAGGCCAGAGCCAAGAAAAACAGCATTAACACCAAACCCACCCAATTGGGACCTGTCCCCAGTGATAGGGCAATCGCAGGTGTAGAACCGTGTAGATCCGTAGCTAAAGCAACCTGGAGTTGCTATTAGCTATTAGCACCTGCTAGTAGCTATTAGCACAATAAAGTCACACCCAAGGCAGAGACTTAAGTTGGTAACAGACATGTGTGGCATGAGAAGGCGTGCGTAGCGGCGCACTCTTGTAATCCCAGTACTTGGGAGGCTGAGACAGGAGGATCCAGGTTCGCGGCCAGCCTCAGCTACTTAGTGAGGTCCTCCGCAACTTAGTGAGACCCTGTTTCAAAATAAAGAATAAAAATTGGGCTGGGGGTGGAGCTCAGAGGTAGAATGCCCCTGGGTTCAATCCCCAGTACCACACACAAAAATAAATAAATAAATAAATAAATAATAACAAGACTGGGTGTGTAGCTTGGAGCTGGAATGGCCCAGGTTCAATCCCCAGCACCAAAAATAAGTAAATAAATAGATAGGAAGGGACCCCTGCAGGATGGAGCTGGTTAGGATTGTGTCACAGAGGAGGAAATCGCATCCAGAGGAAAGCGAAATCGAATGAATTGCTGTAAAGATGGAGTGGCACTGGGGCGCTGCAAGCTCAGAGACTGAAGTCCCAGGGAAGAGGAGAGGAGCCTGGACATCGACACAGGAACCCCCTTTCCCCTCTCTTCTGTCTTCATGCTTAGAATAAGGAAGTGATACACCAGGCATGGTGGTGCACTCTTGTAATCCCAGTACTTGGGAGGCTGAGACAGGAGAATTGCAGATTCAAAGTCAGCCTCAGCAACTTAGCCAGGCCCTCGCAACTTAGTGAGACTGTTTCCAAATAAAAAAATAAAATAGGGCTGGCGGTGTATCTCAGAGGTAGAATGCCCCTGGGTTTAATCCCCAGCACCACACATACACAAAAAGATGGTTAAAAAAAAAAGAATAAGGAAGTGATAACTGGAGATACAGCAACCATCTTATGACAATGATGTGATCTGCTGACATGGTGGGGCTATCATAGCCACCTAGAATACCTGTTTTGGGGATCATTAAACATAAGCTGCTTTAATTCTGTGCTTCCTAGGTCATACACTCTAATCCTGATTCAGAAGTCACTTAAGACATACTAGAAGCCGGGCATGGTGGCACACGCTTGTAATCCCAGTACTTAGGAGGCTGAGACAGGAGGATCGCAGGCTCACGGCCAGGCTCAGCTACTTAGGCCCTCTGCAACTTAGTGAGATCCTGTTTCAAAATAAAGAATAAAAAACAGGGCTGGAGGTGGAGCTCAGCGGTAGAATGCCCCTGGGTTCAATCCCCAGTGCAAAAAAAAAAAAAAAAAAAAAAAAAAGACATACTAGAACTCAAAACCCATTCTGAAAAAATTACTGAAGGAGGTGCTCCAGCAAGTGTGGACAGCACGGCTGTGGAGGCTGGTCACCGGGAAGGGGTGCCGAGGCGGTACCTTCGCCAGAGTGTTGCGGGATGCGCTGATACCTTCCAACATCACCTTCACCGCCTGGGACAGAGGCTTCTGGGCACCCAGCAGCATGCTGGTTTCCATCCCGAAAGCTGCCTGGGGGAGAGAGAAGGCTGGGTCATACCTGGGGAGTGGGAGGACACAGAGCCTGGCACCGTTCAGCTGGGACTCGGGCCCTGGACTAAGCACTTCCGTGCTTCCTGTCAGCCTCTCTTTACGATGACCTATGATGATGCCAGCCCATGGGAGGCTGTGAGGGTCGAGGAGCACACGGCGGCCACTCAATAAACCTTGCTTCCTTCCTTCCTTGACAAGATGCATTTACCCTGAAATGCAACCCTGCTCAGGTGTCCACTCTGCACCCAGGGAATCGCTGAAATGGCAACAATAAGAATGCACTGGCTGTCCCCACACGACACCTGCTTGACCGGCCTGCAGATGGGCTGGGCCAGGCCACTGCTGAGCTGCGGGGATCATGAGCCCAGCCACATCCCATGGGGGTGCAGAGGGGGAGGCAGGCTTTGGGCTGGAGCCAGACAGACAGACCTCCGCACTCCCCACCCAGCCCCGGCCCTGTGCCCTTTAGTGCCATATCTAGAGGCTGAGAGAGTAGCCCCGATCTCACATGGGGTGCTCTGACAAAATACATGGAAACTATATGGAGCACAGAGAAGGGACAGCATATACATGAGGGGTGGGGGGAAGGGAGAGAACAAGGAAAGGAGGAGGGAGAGGACCCGCGGCCCACATCCCTACCCCCAGGCCCTGGCCTGCGTCACCGGTCACCTTGGCCAGGATGTCTATGGTGGCGCAGGTTAGCATGTCCTGCATGGACACCGGGGTCTGCCCATCCGCCTTGGCTTCTAGAATCTCCACCAGCTGCTCAGCCTTCTCGTTGAACGTTTCCATCAGGCTAACCAAGGAGCTGGGGAAATAGCACAGGTATCAACGGCCACCAGGCCCAGCTCTGTCCAGGAGACTGTCCTATACCCACCTCACTCTGCAACCTCCCTGCCTCCCTGGCCCCCCTCCAGCCCGATTGCAAGTGGGGGGCCACAGTAACTGAACTAAGCCCTGGGGTTTTACCATCTCCACCCCAGGATGGACACTGTCCCTTTGTAATTGTCTTAGTGGTTCCATGGTCCCTCTCTCTGCCACTGCAGCCCCTCAACTGTGATTTCAAAGAGACATGGCAGTATCACCACTCTGGGGCCTCCTAGAGTCCATAACACAGCCACCCTGAATCCCCTCCTACCCATCTGCTCACAGTGTCCGCTCCCCACACCCAGCCCTGCCCCAGGCCACCACCTGTGACCTTTAGTCTTCCCATTTCACTGCTGTCCTTGAACAATCACAGTGCCCAAGTCTACATGGAAATGAGTCCTTCAACACCATCTGCAACGCAGAGTTCCCAACCTACACCATTCCCACCTGGGACAGCTCATCTCCCAGGCACCAGCTTGAGAGATATATGGAAGGGTGCACTCCAAACTCACAAAGACAGCACGAGGGGAGGAGATTGCCACATTGTACATATGCACTTCTGAGATTTTGCTGGCTGCTTTTGTAATTAGCAATGTTTTAATATTAATCTGAGTAAACAATATGAGGGTATTCTTTGTCTCATTCTTAATCTTCAAATTTATTGGATATTTGAAATTATTTCCAGATAAAATTGTAATGTATTTTTATTGGTGCATTGTAATTATATATCATAGTGAGATTGAAAGTGATACATTAATATATGCATACATCACTTGGTGTATTTCCCCCATATCCCACCCCACTCCCCTTTCGTCCCTCCGGTATACATTGGTGAGACTGGTAGTGATACCTTCGTGTATGGACATAACATTATTTGTACTGTTCAAAAAATTTTTTAAACACTAAAAAGAGAAAATAAGAGAAAGGAAACAAAAAAGTAATTTTTTTTTAAAAGGAAAGAAGCTGGGCATGGTGGTGCACGCCTGTAATCCCAGTATTTGGGAGACTTGCGACAGGAGGATTGCAGGTTCAAAGCCAGCCTCAGCAACTTAGTGAGACCCTCAGAAACTTAGTGAGACACTGTTTCCAAATTAAAAAATAAAATAGGGTTGGGGGTATAGGTCTGGGTTAGAAAGCCCCTGGGTTCAATCCCCAGCACCACAAATAATAATAATAATAATAATAATAAGAAGAAGAAGAAGAAGAAGAAGAAGAAGAAGAAGAAATAAAGAAAATCAGTGCTTGCTGCTCATCCATCAGTGCTCAGTGCTCAGGCTCCAGCCTCCTGCCAGCGCAGGTCTTACCCTCTGAGCCCAGGCCACTCTTGAGAGCACCTCTCCAACCTGGTCAACCTGAAACACTCTCGAGCCTTCTGTCGCTCTCAGGAGGAGAGCACCTCCACCTGGGTTCAGGACGCAGTTGGCCCCTGCCGGCCGCCACCGCCCCGCTGCCTTCCTGTCACCAGGGCCTTTCAGCGCCTCCAAAGCGCCACGCCCCAGGGCTGCTGCAGGCTGTCCCCTCTGCCCAGAGCCCTCTTCCCTCCCATCCTTCCCCCATGACCATCACCACCCCATTGACCAGATGGACACTCAAACCCACTTCCTCCCACCAGTGTCTCCTGAGCCCCCAGCGAGGCCTGCTCTATGCTTGTAGCACCTTGGCTTTCTCTGCCTAACTTTTACACCATTTTCAAGTATACATTTATTTTCAAGATTATTTGTAGCTGCCTTTTTATTTATTTTTTATCTCATTCCAATTGACCATCTGGATAGCGTGTAGCTGGTTACAGTGCAGATACTGAGCCTCCTGTAGTTACTGTCAAGGGAGAAGTTTGGGCTGGACTATTAGGCATGCAGTAAAACCCCAACCCATTGGCTTTTATGGAAAGGGTTGGCACCAAGTTTTTTCAGGGAGATAAAATCTAGAAGAGTAGAAATCGACAACTTACCCTCACAGTCTTATTACAAGCACACAGTGATATTCAGTGGGGCTGATGGTTGGAGGCGAAACCCACTAGTTGTCCCTATTTTTGTTCATTGGCAAATTAGGATTCACCAAGGCTCAATAATACTTTTGTGAACACAGGCATCTTCTAATACTTCTTTCATATAAGTTTGTAACGTGGGCCTTTACAATAAAATAGCATTTCTAAGACACACCTTATTGTGAGATTAAAAAGTAAAAACGTCTGCCAGACATGGTGGCACATGCCTGTAATCTCAGTATTTGGGAGGCTGAGACAGGAGGATCACAGGTTCAAGGCCAGTCTCAGCAACTTAGCAAGACCCTCAGCAACTTAGCAAGACCCTGATTCAAAATAAAATTGGGCTGGGAGTATACCTCAGGGGTAGAATACCGCTGGGTTCAATCCCAAGTACCACAAATAAATATTTTAAAAATAAAAATGTCTGATGAGGGTGGCACAATCGTGTGAATGAACTTAATGCCACTGAACCATACACCTGGAATCATTAAGATCAGGGGTGTCAAGAAGACCCCAAGGATGGTCCTAGAATGGGGGGCATGAAATGTAAACCTGAGCTGGACCTCAGACCAGGAAAACAGCTCCACAGGCACAAATGGCAGAATTTAAATGAGGACCATGGATTAGATAACAGCTTTAGGTGATACTCATTTTCTTCATTTTGATAATGGGCTGTGGTTAAGTCATCGCCTCCAGAAACTACACATGAAGGATATAAAGGTAGGGAGTACAATGCCTCTAACTTGCTCTCAAATATTCTTATAAATGCACTATATAAAATATACATAAAGCCAGGCGTGGTGGTGCACACTTGTAATCCCAGTACTTGGGAGGCTGAGACTGGAGGATCCATATTCGTGGCCAGCCTCAGCTACTTAGTGAGGCCCTCCACAACTTAGTGGGACCCTGTTTCAAAATAAAAAATAAAAAATAGAGCCGGGCGTGGTGGCGCACGCTTGTAATCCCAGTACTTGGGAGGCGGAGACCGGAGGATCCTGGTTCGCGGCCAGCCTCAGCTACTTAGTGAGGCCCTCCGCAACTTCATGAGACCCGGTTTCAAAATAAAGTATAAAAAAAAAATAATAGGGCCGGGGGTGTAGCTCAGAGGTAAAACGCCCCTGGGTTCAATCCCCAGTACCGCAAAAAAATAAATAAATAAATACATAAAAAATAAAAAATAGGGCTGGTGGTGTAGCTAGGAGGTAGAATGCCCCTGGGCTCAATCCCCAGTATATATTTGTATATTTGTATATATATTTGTATATATATACATATATATTTGTATATATATATATATATACATCAGAGAAAGTGACAAATATAGTTTTATATACACATAGAGAGAAAAAAATCATAAGGCAAATAATGATTTTAACAATAAACAATAGGCAAATCTCAGTAAAAGATATATAGACGGCCCTAATTCTATTACGGCAAATTTTCTATAAATTTGAAATTATATCAAAGTAAAAAATTACCTTCCTCAAAACGTTAAACGTAGCGTTAGCATATTACCCAGCAATTCCACTGGGGATATATCCAAGAGAAATGTTCTTGTGTAGAAATGTTCATAGCAGCATTATTCATAACAGCCAAAAAAGCAGAAACAACCCACTGTCCATTAACTGAAGAATGAATAGACAATATGTAATAGCCAAGCAATGGAATATTATTCAGCAATAAAAATGAATAAAATACTAATTTCAACATGAGTGAACCATGTAAACATTATTCTAAAGGAAAGAAGTCAGGCACAAAGGACCACATATTACACAATTCCATTTGTATAACACGTCTAGAATATGAAGAGCCAGAGACAGGATTAGTGGTTTCCAGGGGATGGGGGAATTTGGAAGAAGTGAAGAATGAGTAGTTTAGGGGTGATGAACATGTTCTAAAATACTGTGCTGATGGTTGCCCAAGTCACTGACTGGGTATGTGTGTGGCACTGGAGTTGAACTCAGGGGCATTCTACCTCCAAGCTACACCCCAGCCCTATTTTATTTTTTGTTTTGAAACAGGGTCTCATTAAGTTGCTGAAGGTCTCACTAAGTTGCTGAGGCTGGCCTTGAACCTGAGATCCTCATGTCTCAAGTACCAGAATTATAGGCATGTGCCACCATGCCCAGCTTGACTGGTACTTTTTTTTGCAGTACTGGGGATTGAACCCAGGGGCGTTGTACCTCTAAGCTACACCCCCAGCCCTATTTATTATTCTTTATTTTGAAACAGGGTCTCACTAAGTTGCGCAGGGCCTCACTAAGTAGCTAAAGCTGGCTGCGAACCTGTGATCCTCCTGTCTCAGCCTCCCAAGTACTGGGATTACAAACGTGCGCTACCATGCCCGGTGACTGGTACATTTTAAATGGTGAATTATGTGCTTGCTTTGGCAACATGTATACTAAATGGTGAGTTATATGGCATATAAATTATGTCTCAATAGTTCTTGAAAAAATAAAAATATCACCAAAAAATAAAAAGTAACATGATGAAATAAGGCCAAAAGAGGGGTGATGAAGGCGGGGCTGGACCACTCTTGGACAGCAGGGACCCGCACCTCGGCCATCACGGTGCCCAGCCCTGGGCACTCCTGGACACAGAGGGGCCTCCTGGGCATCACATCCCTCGGGCGGCCAGGCTGAGGACATGAGGCTCTGTGACCGCTGGGGCCCTCCCTTTCCTCTCTCCCTTCAGTGGGGTGGCCCCTGGAATGGAGAGTCCCCTCCCGGGCCCCTGGCTCAGCAGCTCAGCACCATCCTGACCTGACAGGAGCCCCGGGTCATCTCGGGCCACGCTCACCTGCGGCTGAAGGCCAGGTCCATGACTCTCCGCTGTTTGTGCCACCGCTCGTAGTCGCATTCAGACACCAAACCCTGGCCGAAGAGTCTGCGGAGACAGACACGATGCGAGAAAGAGGGGGAGAGGGGACGGGCTCGCCTGCGGGATGACGACAGGTTCCTGGAACTAGATGGGGGGGCTGCACCACTGTGCGTGCACCGAGTGCCACTGGCCGGGATGTGCCCAGGTGGCTGCGATGGTGAGCGCGACCTTCTGTGGATTTCCCCACAGTCCAGATGTATAGTATAAAGCTATTGCAATGTTACATGGCACCCCATAAATATGCACAATTGTATATGTCTATTAGAAATAAATAAGAAACAGGGTGATGGCGACCCCCATCCCACCCCCACCTGCACCCCCGAGGGGGAGATGAAAAGTGCCACGGACAAGAGGAGCAAGGTCACCGCTGACGGGAGCACTCAGGAGCATGTGGAGGGCCCTCCTTCTCCCCCTCGCTCCTTACCTCTCACCGAACACCGTCTGGATGGCGCGGTACATCTTGGAGTCCTTGTTATACTTGGTTGACATCAGGAACTTCTAAACGTCCACAGAAAACCAACATAAGCCTGGGCACCTGCAAGAGGCTGCCAAGGACTCCTGAAACACACCTCGGCGCAGCGTGAACACCCCACCTGCACCACCTCATGGCACCCTCGGTCATCCCACCAGGAAGCCTGTCCTGAAGTCATAGCAACTGGGTGGAAACTGGGCCCAGAGTGGCTGATGACTTTCCTTTGGCCACACAGCAGGAGGGGGAGCAGGGGGTTCCTCAGTCTAATGCCACACTCGGGCCCCCACTACCACCTTCCACAGTAGAACGGAAGGTGCACGCTGCCCTGAGCCACAGTGGGAAGAGGAGAAGCCTGGAGAGGGGCCTGGGGACCTCAGAGAGAGAGAGAGATGGCCGGCTGGGACTCAGTAATTCAGCCCCACAGCCCTACCAACCTCAGAGGCCGAGGAAGGCCAGCTCACCTCCCAGAGCAACTGCAGCATTGGCCAACAGCTCTGAGGCTACCGCTAGGCCAGTGGTGAACGCTTGGCTTGAATCTGGATCCAGGCTCAGCACCTCCGCTCCATCACTTCCTCCCTCTACGACCCCGGCTGAGTCGCTCACCTCCTCTGCCCCTCAGGATGGGGATAAGAAGAGCGCCCGCCTGCTGCTGGGGTTGCTGTGAGGACTACGTTAGTTCCGCATGGCAAGTGCTGAGGACGGAGCCTGGCCCAGAGCAGGTACTTAGTAAATACCAGGTGTGCATCAGCCTCCTGCAGCTTGTCCAATCCCCAGCCAGCCCCAGACACGTGTGCTGGAATCGTGCTCATCTCACATACAGGGGAAGAAACAGACGGGGAACTGGCCATGGTCACACTTGTGATGGAGGTAGGATTCGAATCCCAGCAATTTGCTTCAGGAGAGAGGGGCTGTGATCCAGGCTAAGGGAAGCCAGGGCCCGGAAACGTTCCTGCAGAGTGCGTGGAGCGGGCAGGAGCAGCAGGGTGGACTGCAGAGGCCACAGGGCCAGCTCTGGGATGCTGTGGCCATGGGGAAGCAGTCAAGGGCTTCTCTACTGTACATCAACCCAGGGGCTACCACTTCTGTGCTTTTAACTCCTAGAGGTCGATTTTTTTTTTTTTTTGCAGTACTGGAGATTGAACCCAGGGGCATTCTACCTCTGAGCTACACTCCCAGCCTTATTTTTTGTTCTTTCTTTTGAAACAGGATCTCACTAAGTTGCAGAGGGCCTCACTAAGTAGCTGAGGCTAGCCTCGAACCCGGATCCTCCTGTCTCTGCCTCCCATGTACTGGGATTACAAGCATGCACCACCATGCCCGGCTTTAGAGGTCAAATATTGATTTTTCAGCTGAAAGGAAACCCAGGAGGTGGTGACTGATTTTGCATGGTGAATCACATGCCAGGGACCTCAAGCCTGCCCCCAAATACTGTCATGTGTAACTCGAGCTCTCAAATTCACAATGTAATAGCAGTAGAGCACACCATTTTGTTTTACACCACCCTATCTGAGGGTAGCTTTACTGTGCCCTTGTAAAGTTATTCTTTGTTTTTTCCTTCCCACCGATTCTGGGACAAGTAGAACCAGAGACAAGTAGACTATGGTGTGACAAGTAGAACCAGAAACCTTGGTTGGCAACAACAATGCCCAGTAGTCAACAAAAACATCAGAAAGGCCAAAGAGCAGAAAAATCTGACCTGTAACTAGGCCTAGAAATAATAAATGTAATAGAATGAGCAAACTAGAACATTTTAGGGGGAATTCCTAAAATGAGCAAACTAGAATGAGCAAACTAGAACATTTAGGAGGAATTCCTGGGGATTGAACCCAGAGGCACTCTACCTCTGAGCTACACACCTAGCCCTTTTTATTTATTTTGAAACAGGGTCTCAGTAAGTTTCTGAGTCTAAGTTGCTGAGGCTGGCCTCCAACCTGTAATCCTCCTGCCTCAGCGTCCCAAGTACTGGGATTACAGACGTACGCCACCAGGCTTGGCTAGACAAGAACTTTAAAACACCTGTTATAAATATTACGAATTATTCAAGGAACCCACAGATCCAAGAAGTTCAAAGAATCCCAAATAGAATTAATACTAAGAGAACCAGGCACCTTGGTGCATGCCTGTAATCCCAGCTACTCAGGAGGCTGAGGCAGGAGGATTGCAAGTTCAAGGCCAGTCTAGACAACTAAGTCAGACCCTGTCTCAAAATAAAATAAAATAAGCCAGGTACAGTGGCACACACTTGTAATCCCAGTAGCTGGGGGGCTGAGACAGGAGGATTGCAGGATTGAGGCCAACCTCAGCAATTTAGTGATATCCTGTTTCAAAAAAATAAAAAGGCCTGGGGGTGCAGTCTGTAGGTAGAATGCCCCTGGGTTCAATCCCCAGTAACAAAAACTTTAAAATTAAATAAAATAAGGGCTGGGGGTGGGACTCAATGTTAGAGCAATTGCCTAGCATGCATGAGGCAATCTCACAAGATTGCATAAAACAGCAAGACCAACTATGTGCTACCTATGAGAAACCCACTTTAAATCTACCAACCCAGGTAGGTTAAAAGTAAAATAATAGAAAAAGATAAACCATGCAACACTAAGTACAAGAAAGCTGGGGTGACTATATTAAAGCAGAGAAAATATACTTCAGGGAAAAGAGTATAACCAAGGACAAAGGACATTTCTTTTTTTTTTTTTTTTTGCGGTACTGGGGATTGAACCCAGGGGCATTCTACCTCCAAGCTACACCCCCATCCCTAGTTTTTATTCTTTATTTTTGAAACAGGGTCTCACTAAGTTGTGGAGGGCCTCACTAAGTAGCTGAGGCTGGCCGCGAACCCGGATCCTCTGGTCTCAGCCTCCCAAGTACTGGGATTACAAGCGTGAGCCACCACGCCCGGCTCGACAAAGGACATTTCTAAGGATAAAGGGTCCAATCCATCATGAAGACATAGTGATCCTAAATGCATACACACCTAATAACAGAACTTCAAAATGCATGAAGTAAAATGGATAGGACTGAAAATAAAAACAGACAAGTCCATGACTTTGATTGCAGAGTTCAACACCTCACCCAGTAATTGCTAGAACAAGTAGACAGAAAACTTGTAAGGATGTGGAAGATTTAAGCACCATTACTGCCCAAGTTAACCTAACGGCATTTCTAAAACACCGTTCAACAATTATGAACTATAAGCCAGGTATGGTGGCACATAATCCCAGTACTTGGGAAGCTGAGAGAGGAGGATCACAGATTCAAGGCTAGCCTAGCAACTTAGTGAACCCTGTTTCAAATTTAAAAAAAAAAAGGAGCATTGAGTGTAGCTCAGAGGTAGAATGCCCCTGGGTCCAATCCCCAGTGCCATACACACACAAAAAATTATGAACTATACATTCTTAGTAAATGTTTACAAATATTTATCAAAATGGATCATATGCTGGGCTATAAAACAAGTTTCAATTAATTATTTCCTCTGATCTTAAAAGTGAAATTAGGCGCCCGGTGTTGTGGCGCACGCTTGTAATCCCAGTACTCGGGAGGCTGAGACCGGAGGATCCGGGTTTGCGGCCAGCCTCAGCTACTTAGTGAGGCCCTCCGCAACTTCGTGAGACCCGGTTTCAAAATAAAGGATAAAAAATAGGGTCGGGCCCCAGTGGGAAGTGCTCCAAGAGTTCTGTGCATGTATTTTTCTATCACTCTATACACAATATGACGTATAATTACAATGCACCAAATGAAAATAAAATAAATCTGGGGATGTAACTCAGAGGTAGAACACCCCTGAGTTCAATCCCCAGTACCAAAAAAAATATATTTATATATATATGTATTATATATAAATATATATAAATAATATATTTTAATATATAAATATATATCCTAGCTTTACAAAAATAAAATGTACTTCATTAAATAAAATATATAACAATATAAAAAAATAGGGTCGGGGGTGTAGCTCGGAGGTAGAATGCCCCTGGGTTCAATCCCCGGTACAACAACAAAAAAAAAGTGAAATTAGAAATCAATAACAGAAGCCAGGCATGGTGGCGCATGCTTGTAATCCCGGTACTTAGGAGGCTGAGATCAGAGGATCCAGGTTCGCGGCCAGCCTCAGCTACTTAGTGAGGCCTCCGCAACTTAGTGAGACCCTGTTTCAAAATAAAGTATAAAAAATAGGGCTGGGGGTATAGCTCAGAGGTAGAATGTCCCTGGGTTCTATCCCCAGTTCCGCAAAAAAAAAGAAAGAAATCAATAACAGAAAGATATCTGGAATATCCAATAATATTTAGGATTTGAATAACATACATCTAAATAATCTGTTGTTCAAAGAAGAAAGCACAGGGAAGTTAGAAAATATTTTTAACGGAATGAAAATGAAAATATAATATGTCAAAATTTTGTGGTAAATTTGTGCTAAGAGTTCCCTTTAAGTGCTTATATCAGAAAACAAAAAGGTCTGAATTCAATGATCAAAACTTTCACCTTAAAAAACTAGAACAAGAACAATTAAACTCAAATGAATAAGGAAAGAAAATAATAAAGAGCAGAAATCAATAAAGTAGAAAATGGACAAACAATGGAGAAAAATAATAAAGCCAAAAGTTGATTCTTTGAAAAGAGAAATAAAACATATTAATCAGTCTTGCTATACTGAACAAGAAATAAAAGAAAACCCAGTTTACTATTCTCATGAATAAAAGAGGAAAGAAACATCACTACGGATCCTACAAACACTAAAAAGATAAGTCAATACTCTCAACAACTTTGTGCCAATTATCTAAACAATTAAATGGACAATTCCCTCGAAAGACATGAATTACCAAACTCAGGAAGATAAAGTATGAACAACTATATATTAATTAAATAAATTGAGGAAGAAATTATAACACATGCTACATCATAGATGAACCTCAGGAGCATTATGATAAGTGAAATAAGTCAGCCTCAAAAGGACAAAAATTGTACAATTCTACCTATATGAGGTATCTAAGACAGTCAAATCAATAGGGTCAGAAAGTATAGTGGTGGCTGTCAGGGGCTCAGAGAGGGGAGAACAGAGATTTTGTTTGGTGGGTACAGAGTTCCAGTTTGGGAAGATGAAAAAGTTCTTGAAGATGGGTAGTGGTAAAGGATGCACAACCATGTAAATGTACTCAATGCGCCTGAACTGCACACCTAAAAATGGTTAAAACTGTACATTTAGCCAGGCGCAACGGTGCATACCCATATAATCCCAGCTACTCAGGAGCCTGAAGAAGGATGATTGTGAGTTCAAGGCTAGGCTGAGCAACTTAATGAGACTCTGTCTCAGAATAAAAATTTTAAAAGGGCTCAGGGCAGGGTGGGGGCTGTCACTCAGTGGTAGAACACTTGCCTAGCATGTACTAGGCCCTGGGTTCAATTCCCAGTGCAGCAAAATAAATAAATAAATAAATAAATAAATAAATAAATTTTGTTGTGTTTTATTTTATCATAATTTAAATTTTTAATTTTGGAAATACATATTTTTAAAGAAAGTAAATGTTTAATTTTAAAAAAAAACAAGAAAGCAAACAAAACATCCCTCCAAGAAAATTCCAGACCCACATGGCCTCACTGGTGAATTCTGTCAAACATTAAGAAATAACATCATTCCGGCTGGATGTGGTGGCACATGCCTGTAATCCCAGTACTTGGGAGGCTGAGACAGGAAGAGTGCAGGTTCAAGGCCAGCCTCAGCAACTTAGCAAGACCCTCAGAAACTTAGTGAGACCCTGTTTCAAAATGAAAAATAAAAAGGGCTGGGGGTGTAACTCAGAGGTAGATTCAATCTCTAGTACCAAAAAAAAAAAAAGAAAGAAAGAAAGAAAAGAAATAGCATCATTCCTTACTCTTACAGGAAATAGAGGAGGAAGTAAGCTTTTTCAGTCTAGCTTATGAAGTCAGTCTTAACCTGATGCCAAAACCTAACAAAGGCATTATAAGAAAGTAAATATAGGAGCAAAAACCCTTAACAAAATAATAGCAAATTGAATCTGGCAATATAGAAAACATAATATATCATGACCAGGAATACAAGGTTGGTTTAATACCTGAATATCAATCAATATAATTCACCATATTAGTATACATCTTTTAGCATCATGAAAGTCTCTGTGCATGTTTTTGGTAGCATGCTTTAAAAACTCTTAAACTGTGTCTGTAAAATTAAAGTTTTTTAAAAATATTTTTTCTAACATTCTGTCAGTGACACCATGGTTGTTCAACCTGTCTCCTGATGTGCACCTGAAGTTGTATTTTAGGGCTGGGGTATATCTCAGCAGTAGAGTACTTACCTCAAGGCCTTGAGGTCAATCCCTGGCACACACACCCCAAAATAAAAACCCACTAATATTCTATGTTGTATTTATCCCTCTCAGTGTCACTGAAGCCGTTCTGCATGCAGAACACCACATCTGCATAGCCACTGTTGCAATAATAGCACCACCGTTTATTTAGCAATTGCTGTGTGTCAGGCATGGGCTAGATGGCTCACATACATCATGTCAGTCCCATTCTTACAACCATCCTGTAAGAGAGGCATCATCCCCATTTTACAGATGAGGAAACGGGCCCAGAATGATGTAGTAACTTGTCCTAGGTCCCACAGCCCATATTTGAGCCTGCTTCTGCCAACACCAAAGGAGATAATAAGTGCCCATTCTTAGTACCTATGTGGCGCACATTACAGATTAATGCCACCTGCCTCAGTTTCCTTGTCTCTAAAATGGGGGCTAATAAGAGCCCCCACCCCATGAGAATTCAGTGGGTTAACAGTGGTTGAGTACATAGAAAAGTGGGTGGCCATTGTAAGCACTGTTCAAGTATCTTTGGACGCTTTCTTTGTTAAATAGATCCATCAGTATTTAACTCTCATCAGAACCCTACAAGGTAGGTTTATAATTCCCATCTTGCAGATGAAGGAACTGAGGCTCAGATGGGTAAGTCAACTAAATGTGTGTGACCAGTGGGGTGAAACTCCCCACCCAAATGGGTTCATCAAATCTACTCTCACTCCCCATGTCAAATGGCAATGCTTGGAGGAGACCCCATGGTGGGCTGTTAGAAAGATGCACCCCTGCCAGGCCGGGTGTGCCTGTAATCCCAGTACTTGGGAGGCTAAGATAGGAGGATCGCAGGTTCAAGGACAGCCTCAGGAAGTAGTGGGACTCTCATCAACCTAGGGAGACCCTATTTCAAAATAAAAATAAAATAGGGCTGGGGGTGTAGCTTGGAGGTAGAATGCCCCTGGGTTCAATCCCCAGTACCACAAAAAAAAAAAAAGATGCACCCCTTTCAGATCCTTGGGAGACCAGCCTAAATGCTTGTGGCTCTGGAACATTCTTCCACAGTCCCTGGGACCCAGTTTCACTCCCCTGACCTGGGGAAAGGGAGGGAGTTCCCCCTGGAAACCACACCACTCCATACCTTGACCGACTCAGGGCTGGTGATGATGACTGAGGTTTTGTGGAAGACGTTGACCCGCACGACTGGACCATACTTCTTAGCCCTGGAAACCAAAGTGACAGAGGAGGGTGTCAACTCCCTGAGATGTGGCCACCATCAGCCCCGGCCAGTGGGTCCCCTGTTGCCAGGAGAAATGGAAGCTCCCGATCCCATATAGTGCTCAGCGGAGGCCACAAGAAGAGCCCCGGGGGTGGAGGGTTTGCAGTGTTGATGAATCATGCTGAGCCACATCCCCACCAGCCTCAGTTTCCATACGTGTAAACTAGGATTGCAACACTCCTCTTTTCTGTTGTTGTTGTTGGAACTGGGGATGGAACCCAGGGGCATTCTACCTCTGAGCTACACCGCAGCCCTGTTTTATTCTTTTATTTTGAAACAGGGCCTCACTAAGTTGCAGAGGGCCTCACTAAGTAGCTAAGGCTGGCCACGAACCTCCGATTCTCCTGTCTCAGCCTCCCGAGTACTGGGATTACAAGCAACATGCCACCACACCTGGCTAACACCCTCATTCGATGGCTCCAACTGGCTGTTCTGGGGCAACCACATCATATCTTTGAAGTACTTTGAAAGGTGCAAAGTACCACCCCAAACAATGTCTGTTATCTATTCCCTCCACACACACCGAGTGTACAGATGAGGAAACTGAGAGCCTCTAGTGGCTGGTCTAAGGTCCCTGGTTTGGTGAATGGCATAACTTGGCTTTCATCCAACCTCATCTACCTCTCCGCTTTGGGCTGGGCGGGGCCTGGACCAGCGGAGGGGGGGGGGCCTGGGCCAGC
>PVJS01040254.1:0-18529 GCA_004027185.1 Glis glis
CAATGGTAGTAATTCCATTAATGAACTTCATTCTTCCCCTTCCCCTTCCCCTTCACTAATTCCACTGAGGCTTCTCCACTATTGTCTGGAGGCCCTTTTGTATCCTCATTACGCCCTGGCTTGTGCATATTAGAGAAAGCATATGACCCTTCTCTTTCTGTGATTGGCTGATCTCACTTAATAAAATGCTCTCCAGGTCTTTCCATTTTCTTGTAAATGATATTATTTTGTTCTTCTTTATTGCTGAGTAGAATTCCATTGTGTGTATTTTCCATAATTTTGTGATCCATTCATCAAAACCTATCAAATACCTAGGAATAAACCTAACCAAAGAGGTAAAGACCTCTACAATGAAAATTATAAAACACTGAAATAATAAATTGAAGATCTTAGAAGGTGGAAAGATCTCCCCTGCTCTTGGATAAGCAGAATAAATATCATCAAAATGGCCATTCTGCCAAAAGTGATCTACAGAGTAAATGCAATCCCTATCAAAAAACCAGTATCATTTTTAACAGACCTAGAAAAATCAGTCATTAATTTCATATGGAAGCCGGGCGTGGTGGCGCACGCTTGTAATCCCAGTACTTTGGGAGGCGGAGACTGGAGGATCCAGGTTCGGGGCCAGCCTCAGCTCTCTCTCTCTCTCTCTCTCTCTCTCTCTCCTTAGTGAGGCCCTCCGCAACTTCGTGAGACCTGGTTTCAAAATAAAGTATAAAAAATAGGGCCGGGGGCATAGCGCGGAGGTAGAACGCCCCTGCGTTCAATCCCCGGTACCACAAAATAATAATAATAATAATAATTTCATATGGAGAAACAAAAGGCCCAGAATAGCCAAAGCAATTCTCATCAATAAGAACCATACAGGAGGCATCACAATCCCTGACTTCAAATTATAGTACAGAGCTATAGTAATAAAAACAGCATGCTATTGGCACAAAAATAGACACATAGACTAATGGAACAGAATAGTAGATACAGAAACAAATCCACAAACTTATAGCCAATTGATTTTCGACAAAGTTTCCAGACACATATGATGGAGAAAAGACAGTCTTTTCAACAAATGGTGTTGGGAAAACTGGTTATCCATCTGTAGAAAAAATGGAACTAAATCCTTACCTTTCACCATGCACAAGAGTCAATTTGAGATGGATCAAAGACCTGGAAGTTAGACCAGAGACTATGATATTACTAGAGGAGGGCATAGATTCAATACTCCAACATATAAGCACAGGTAGAAACTTCCTCAATAAGACCTCCAAAGTCCAGGAAACTAAAACAAGAGTTAATAAGTGGGATAGCATTAAACTAAAAAGTTTCTGCACATCAAAGGAAACCATCAAGAGCCTAAACAGAAAGCCAACAGAATGGGAGAAGATCTTTGCTAGCTATCCTTCTGACAAAGGACTAATATCTAGGATATACAAAGAACTTAAAAGACTTTACACTAAAAAACAAATAACCCTATCAAGAAATGGGCAACTGAAATGAATAGATACTTCACAAAAGAAGAGATACATATGGCCAATAGATACATGAAAAAATGTTCAACATCATTAGTAATCAGGGAAATGCAAATCAAAACTACTCTGAGATTTCATCTAACCCCAATCAGACTGTGAATCTTTAAAAAGTCAAACAACAATAAATTTTGGTGAGGATGTGGGGAAGTAGGAACTCTCCTGCACTCTTGGTGGAAATGCAAATTAGTTCAACCACTATGGAGATCCATGTGGAGATTCCTCTGAAAACTAGGAATGGATCCACCATATGATCCGGCTATACCACTACTGGGTATCATTCCAAAGGGATTGAAACCAGAAAACTACAGTAATATATGCATAGCCATGTTCATAGCAGCACAATTAACAATAGCCAAAATATGGAACCAAAAGAATGATTTCTAATATCCCTTCCAGCTCTTGAAATCAAAGAACCCTGGATGAGATGAGTATGCTCTTTTTAAGATGTCAAGGTCCTATCTCAGCCAGGTGCAGTGGCGCATGCCTGTAATCCTAGTGACTCAGGAGGCTGAGGCAGGGGGATCAAAATTTCAAGGTCAGCCTGGGCAACTAGTGAGAACCTTCCTTGAAATAAAAAATAGGGGATGGGGATGTAGCTCAGTTGTAGAGCAACCCTTGGTGTTATCCCCTGTACTGGGGGAGGGATTTTAAGTCATTGACCACCAAAAAGTGTGTGCATGTCCACATGCTTGCTGACTTTTTCATATATGTCTTTTTGTGGTACTGAACTGTACTTTTTGTGGAATTTAACCCAGGGGCACTCTACCTTTGAGCTACACACCCGGCCCTATTTTTTTAAATTTTGAAACAGGGTCTCAGTAAGTTGCTAAGGGCCTTGCTAAATTGCTGACGCTGGCCTCCAACCTTCAATCTTCCTGTGTCATCCTCCCAAGTACTGGGATTACAGGCATGCACCACCATGCCTGGCTTAAAAAGCTCTATATTTTTGAAACTAGAAAATGAAAAATTAAAATAGATGATATTACAAGGGGCTTTATCACTTGATGAGCAAAAATAAATTAGAATTTTTTGAAGCACTTGCAGTGAGGGACTTTAATGGGCAAAGGAAGGATGCAGAGAGAGAAGGGGCAGAGGAATGACATAAACACATGTTTAGCCAAACTGTCTACATACATTCAGTTGAGCTAGCCACTCAATCTTTCTCATAATGTTTAATTTTCAAACTTTTAGTGCTCGAAAATCCAACATCCACCTTTTTTGAGGGGGCACTAGGGATTGAATCCAGGAGCATTCTAACTCTGAGCTACACTCTCAGCCCTTTTTATTTTGAAACTGGGTCTCACTAAGTTGCTGAAGGTCTTGCTAAGTTGCCAAGGCTTGCCTCAAACCTGTGATCCTCCTGTCTTAGCTCCCAAGGACTGGGATTACAGGTGTGCACCACCATGCCCTGCTCAATATTCAAACTTTTAAAATATACAAGCCCCTGAACCTTCCATAGTAGAAAGCAGACAGTGTCTAGAGAATTGGGTAACTGGGTCTGTGTTCAGAACTTTTCTACATTCGACTCCAAGTTTAGAAACGATGCCACTTTTTAGGACATAGTAGCTTGCTGGAGAATCAGGTGTAATGCTCAGTAACAGGAGCATGGTCTTGTTATTTTGCTGTTCCTTGTTATTTCTTGTTATTTGTTATCTGTTCCTACTTCATCCAATACATGTTAACTAAGTAATATCCCAAATTCAATATTTTCCCCTTTCACCTGCCAAAGGACAAGCATTGAAGGGTATTAGTAAGGCTACCAAACACATAATTGTATGCCACTGATAACTAATTCTATAATGTTTTGAAGAATATTTTAGTCTTATTGAATTTTATTCAGTATTAGTTTAAACTTATTTTTAACTAATACATATGAATATTTTAAAAAGCTTTTCTTAACCATCTGTGTTATTTGAATATCCATAGACATGGGAGTACCTTCTAGTTGTTAACTACTATTTTAAGTAAACAGTTTAAATAAACTGAAAATGTTTTGATAAAGTAGTAAGAAAAGTTGAGTCATTCAATTCTTCACTGCAATAAAATGCAGTCGACATTGACCAACTTGCAATACACACTCACTTCAGAAGTTTTTAGACAGCTCAGATGTCAATGGAGTCATTTTGAATGTGTCTGCCTGTTAAATAAAACTTTATTAAAGGAATGAATTTCATGGTTTCATTTGAAAGGTAGCACTACTGTTTATTAGCTTTTAAAAAAGACTCTAGGGTCATGTAAATCTCATCCCCAACCAGCCTGCATTTGAAGAGAGCAATCAAAAAATAGGGTTTTAAAAATGACTAGCATCTGAGCTTTTACTCATATCTGCATTTTATGTCATTATTTATACTTGCAAAATTGATGTACTCAATACCTATTTTATTATAAGATTTGGAGCATAATAAAATTCTAATAGTAAAACTTATTTTCTTGATACTTTCCACACACCCCCAGATTATAATGCTGTCCTTGGATAATTCTTTTAATAAAATTTCCAATAAATAATTGATGCAAGAGTTTGAGTACTGCCTATGTAATCCTTAAACTACTATAATTTTCCAGAATAAAACTACTGACCCAGAAATTAGTAAATACAACTTATTTATAAAAATGTAAAATTTATAGAACAACTTGGATTAACAGGGACAATTTCTTACTATGCTCGTATAAGCCTAGAAAGATTGTGTTCAAGACAGCATTAGATAAAATAATGACCTCACAAAGATATACACATCCTAACCTCAAGAACCTGTAGATATGCTGTTACATGTCAAAGGGACTTTGCAAATGGGAATAAGCTTAAAGAACCTGGATATGGGCAGAGTGTCTTGTATTATTCAGGTGGCCCAGTCTAATTGCATGAGTCCTTAAAAGTAGAAGAGTGGGTTAGAGAGCAGAGTGAAAAGGATTCAACTTGCCATTGCTGGCTTTCAAGATGAAAGGAGTCAAAGGCCAAGGAATGCAGGCAGCCTCTAGAGGCTGAAAGTGTCCCTCAGCTAGCAAGATGGTGGGGGACCTGAGTACTACAGTCACAGAGAACTGGATTTGGCCAATGAATGGAATGAGTAGAAAACAGATTCTCCCCTAAGAGCCTCAGCCTTGCTGACACTTTGACTTTATGCTGCTGAGACCAGTAACAAACTTCTGACCTAAAAAAACTGTAAGAATAAATTTGTGATGTTTTAGGTAATTAGTCTGCAGTAATTTGCTATGGCATCAAGAGAAAACTAATAGAGAATCTTTTTTTCACTGAGTGCTTGCACATGATTAAGCATAGGGATTTAGCACTTTCCACACACACTGACTGAGCTTGCAAAGTGGTTAAAAGAGCACACCCGCAACAGCACCATCCATAGTGGCTAATTGGCACAAGGAGGACAGGTGGGTAATCAATGGGGATGGAACAGTGCTTCTAGAAATTATGAAAACCTCAGGAGTTAATCCCAATATGATATCATGAAGTAAACAAAATTGCCCCAGTATTTCCTTACAATGTCACCACTTGATAGGATAAAGTAAGATCTCTAACTTATTTCTATACCACCACCCAATCCAAAACACTTTCTCATCTACCATACTTCCATTTCTTTTAATCCTAGTGAAATATTACCCCATTTAATAGATGATATAAAAGTAGCAAAAGTCTATAAAAATGAAAAGGCCCTTAGAAAAGTAAAGACCTTTGAAATCAGGTGGCCCTGAGCTTGAATTCTGTCTTCACTTCTTACTCGACATATTACACTGAGCAAGCAATTTCTCTGAACCTGTGTGTCCTTATGTGCAAATAGAGTTTTGGGAAGACATCATGCAAAGTGTTTATACTTTTTTTCCTTCTTATACCAGAAGTACTTTACATTTGAGCTATATTCCCAGCCCTTTTTGTTCTTTATTTTGGAACAGGGTCTTGTTAAGTTACCATGTGCTGCCCTCAAACCTTCAATCCTCCTGTCTAAGCCTCCTAAGTACTGGGATTATAGGCATGCACTACAGTGCCCAGGTAAGATGGTTAACATTTTCACAGCAGCACTCAATAAATGGTATTATATTTAACTGCTAAACCAGCACATTTTAAAATTGGGAATGAATATGTCTCATATGAAATTAAAATATCTGCTATACATGATAAATTAAAGCTTTAAACTGTTTTATTTATATTTTTCTAATTGAAGGATGTTATTTCACTTCTCCATCAAACCATATTATGAGAATTGAACTCCCAATTTGTACATGCTCTTGTCTTCATATGCCATAAATGTGAAAAAATGGGTAAAAATAAAATACACCTTCATCATAGAAAGTTATGACAGTAAAATATTTTTGTGTAATTGAAAACAATATTTTATTTTAAACTAAGACTCCATCTTATAGTCCAGAACCAAATTATTGTTGCTTGGAAAGAAACATATGTACCTTTATGTAATAGAAAGCATCTAAACAATAAATTATTCCCTGTCTAACATAAAAGATGGCACACTCTACTCTTCTTGTTTAAAAGGATACTATTAAATTTAAGTATAAACTGCTTCATTTTCTGTCCCGTGCAATACGCACTTTAAAACCTGGTACCTTTCTCCAACTCATTTCTCCTCATTTTTCCCAGATACATATTTCTTCTATAGTTTTATCATTACCCATAAATCCATTATCAATACTGAAAGTACAATAAACAAAATTTTTATTTTACATCTTTTGGTTGGTTCAGAAATTTCACGGTAATAAAATGGGCAATTTAATTGTTTATGAATAAAGATAGTATGGGAGATGAAGAACAGTCATTCTGAATGACTACAAGAATTATATTCCTAACATTTAGCAGAGTTATCTCTTACATATAATAATGAGTAACTGCTAAAAGTTATAAACTTAGTGTATGGACAGCCCCCAACCTGACAATAGTTCAACTTATAATTTTTCAACTTCACAGTGATGTGAAAGTGGTGTGCACTCAGTAAAAAGCATACTACCAATTCTGAATTTTTACCTTTTCCCAGACTAGTCATATGCATTATGATAACATTTTATGAGGCCATGCAGTAGCAGCAAGCTGTAGTTCCTAGTCAATGATACTGTCACATGCATAAACAATACACACTCTACAGTGTACTGTGTGGGTAAGCTGATATATTGAATGTATTAGGTGTATTAAATGCATTTTTGACTTACAATATTTTCAACTTATAAGGTGACTGAAAAAGAGCTGAGCACTTTCAAAAATGAATTACTCAGGAACTTCTTTATGTATGGATTCCCCAATAATGTCATGTTTATACCACCTCTTTCTCACAGTCTTGAAGAAAATAAAGTGGCACATCATGGCCGTCATTTCATTTAAAATATCATGTAGTGCTTAGAATTCTTAAATATTTAAATTAAATAAAGTTATTAACACAAATATTTACCTATCTCTTAGTTCTTTCTCATCCTTTCCTCTCCCTTGAATTTGGCTCTACATAGGTCTCACCTGAATATCCTAAATGTCAAGCTGAATGTGTGAAATTCTCAATAACTCTGGAATTCCCAGGCTGATATGGAGATTTGCAATTATGCCTCTCTTCCCACTAGGGAAAGTGGGAGTAGTTTGGGTGGGTAACTTGGAATCAACATTCATTTAAATATAAAAACAATGAATCTAGATAAATCATTGACAGGTAAAATTCTCTGAAACATCTGAAAGCAACAGAAACACTAGCTTTCTTTCTTCTATGTGTATTGTTTGCAGTAATTTCAGTTGCATTAAATGGTTTCAAGAAGTCTTTAAAAATATATACAATGGGCTTGAAGACAAAATTTTAACTTTACTTACACATGCTGGGCTTCCTCAGACTCAAAGATCTTTAAGCAGCTAAAGGAATAAATGCTGACAATGAGGAGCAGGACATCCACTCATAAGCATCCAGAAAGGAAGTTTGCAAACTCTAAATTCATGAGGGGCCAGGGTGAATCCAATGATTAGAAAGTAATATAATCCCAGGCTCTTTTAGACAAGGTGAACATCTGTTTAAAAGGAGGGAGGTGCCTTCTTTTAGTAGGACCACATATAGAGGATTACATTCAGATGTAGTATCTCGTATGAAGATTAACTTGGAAAAATTAGCTAGGTTAGATAACAGGGAGAGTGAAGGTTCTGGAAACCATGGCACATTTATATTTCCACCATGCTCGACTGTAAAAGAAAAAACATTTTTTCTGTGTAGCTGCACTGGGATCAGAAGATAAAAAGTAGGGGGAATTATTTTCATTTAATACAAAGAGGAACTGAAAAGGTGATAGGTGCTGCCTTGGTGAGGTAGTGAGCTCTTTGTCACTGACAATGTCCAAGGAGGATATGGATTGCCATCTTCCAGAGGTATCACAGAAGGGATCCCTGCATTAATTAAAGGGAATGTGAATTCCTCAAATGATCTCTAAGATCACTTCTAACTCCATGATTTTCTATTAATAAATGACAAGCTAGCTTTGCTGCAAGCTCAGACAATGCACATTCCCAAAGAACATGCTACAAAAGTTAGATGAAGACAAAACTGCTTTTAGATAGAACAGACCCTGTAAGGTAAAGTTAAGGATTATGAAGTTTCTAGATTTTAAAATTATATTTTCCCTTTCCTTCCCAGTTGTCTCCATAGGCCCATACCCCTAATCATAATGGCCCCTCTCCCCACCTGAGATTGCTGAGATGCTTATTAACAAAGGATCCATAGGAAGGTCAAGCTCAGGTGCCACCCAGCCACTACGCATTGATGCCGGGAACCCAAGGATTCTGAGGAAGTCCAGACCTCCACCCCTGCTGTGTGCCCCTACCCACCCCCTCATGGGGTCTCCTATAAGAAAAGAACTATGAGACCCCAAAGTCACTCTCTCCCTCTTGAGATGGCCCATGTTCTCCCTTGAACGTGTATCCCCCACTTTTCCTAAATAAACCTCAGTCTTTGTCTCTGAAAAAAATTATGTTATTTCTTGACATTAGTCTGTTGGATTGTGTATATGTAGTAAAAACAAATTAAGCAGACATACAAGGAAAAGTTTATGTGTATGGTAATTGTGAAAGCAACTAGTCTTTTCTAATGTGAGATTATTAATGTAAGAAGTATTTTACTAGATAGCATTTCTCAAATCACAAGTTTTGAATCATTCAGTAAATTAGAAAAAGACAATCTTTTGGGAAAGAAAATGTCAACATTAGAAAACACATGTTTTTATTATGTCTATCCTTTGAATCACCCACAAACAGGGATAATTTGTACAGTATGCACAATCTTTTCTCAGGAAATGTAAGAACTGAGTTTTATTGATGAAATAATAGAAAGCAATTGCTATAAAATAGTATACCATTGGCATTTACTATAAATACAATTTACATGTTAAACAAAACAATTGTAAACAGGGACCTAACTGAATACAAGTACAGGGGCTAAAGGAGGACTAGTCTACTTCATTAACAAACGTTTTTTTTTTTTGGCTTGAGGAAGGCAAAATTCTTATATAAAGAGCTCACAATATCTGTCTTGCTAGAATTCACTGTTATACTGCACTGGCTAATTCTTTCCTAATTGTTTTCCTCTTGTTTATCATACTATTGTCAAAACTTGATGCTTGTGAAGAAAAGATAAAAGGGTTTCTAGTGCTAATCTTGTCTATTTCAGTTTGCCCTTAGAATCTAACAATGCATTAACCCTATATCTCTGGCCTAAAGAACCATTTGCTGTTTTAAAACAATGAATACTGAAACACCAGAAAACCACTTAGACGTGACTGCCCTTCCAGCTTTATTAATTTAGGTAAAATGACAGGGTAATTTATATGGTTTGCAACTGTCAAGAACAGAGTCTTTACTAATGCAGTTTACACTGACCAAGAGATCTTCCCTCAGGCTAAGATTGAACTTCAACCTACTGTTGAACAGACTGTAACACAAACACATGTCACCAAGGACTCAGTTTCCATTGGGACAGTCCCTTCAGAAATCCGCATGGATGGCACCCTGCAAATGTTCAAATCTGAAGTTGAAAGTAGACTGTATCTACCCAATAAAGACTATGTATTTGGTCATCAATCTATCCAGGAGTGAAAGTATTATTATCCTAAATCTTGTATCTTTAAGAACATCCACTTTTCCTGTATCAAATATTGGGTTATAGACACAATTTGAAAAGAGTTTCATTCTACATTAAAAAATCTGCTCTCCTTAATTTGCCATAAATAGTCTCTATCATCAAGAAGTCTGAAAATGAGATATTTCAACTGTACTTTGGTTTCTAAAAAGAGAGAAAACAAACTTGGGCTTTAAATTCACAGGACAAAATAAAATCACTTTTTCTGCTTAATGTCTGTAGTAAGTAAAATGTTCTGTATTGTATCTTTCACTAGCATAGCAGCACTGTTCTATCCACAACATCAATGAAGAGCTATAGCTAAGCAGCCACCAACACTGGGTTTAGAAAGAGACCATAAGAGGCTTTATAATTTTTCCTTACTTGCTTAATTCCTGCAACACATTTTCACTACAACCTAGGATGCATTATATTGAAATTTCAGTCTTTGAGAAAGTATTCAAATCTTCAATGAAAACCACGTCATGTGTATTTGACAAATCACAGTGGATAACGATAAAACACTAAAAAACAATATTGATTCTACATAAGCATGCATACAAAAGATTTTATATCAACTTGAGGAAACCTATATTCAAAATATTACCTTAATTTTTATACATAATTTTACAGGGAAATTTCTGATATATCACTATTTATCAAGGAGTAAGAATTTATTCAACTTCAGTGTAAATAGTTTAGAAAAAAAATGATTGAACCTATATTTGGCAGTCACACAATTGTGAGAGCAAATATGTTATTTGACACAGTAATCTAACTTAGTCTTTCTAATAATATTTGAGTGAATTTTTATGTTAAACTTAAGTATAATTTTGTGGGTAGAAAGGTTGTGGAATATAAAGAAATACTAATGAGAACAACATGTTAAACATGATGTTTTTTATTTCTGGCTAAGTGTGGCAATGAACTGTGATCTAAAACAGTAAAAAAAAACATAATTTATTTTAAAAACCTGATTTAAACTCCCCAAGCAAGTCGTTTCCTAGTTTTAACATTTTTATCTCTGAATATTTACTTAATATTAAGTATTAATATATTTATAAACAAAAATAAGTTAAGGCCAACTTAGTAAGAGATTGTTGCAAGTCAAAATTTTCTAGCTTACCATCAGCTCTTCAAACATATTTTGCCATTATACCTATGTGTACTATAAGCAATCAATATTCAACATTGCAAGACCTTTTCTAGGTTTCTATCTTCTAAATCAGTTCACTCATATTATCAGGTCAAAGAGGTGAGTACTTCAAAGGAAGAAAATGATTCATTAAAAATGTTGTATTAAGTTGTATCTAAGCTTGTAGGCTAGTATGAATTAATAAAATATGGGCATATATTTAATCATCCTTAAAATTGACAAGTCAGTTGCGATGGGAGCTGGGATTTGGCTCTTTTGGACAGTAAGATATAGTAAGAATAATAGAAAAATTAAAAACCATTATTAATTGCAATCTACTGACTTTAGTGGGATTTTCTTTTGTTTACAATAAGGTTGCTTTTGGTAAATCTTTGGTGATTTCTCACCAGCTAAGATTTATAAAGTAAGCAAGCAAATCCTATTTTCTCAAATGATTTGAAAGAGCTCAATTAACTTGTCCACCTCCATTAACTTGTTACCTCCATTAATTTATGGTTTTGACAAAAACCGCTTTTGAAAAACAAATACAACTGATTTGTTATACATATAGCCTACATTTTTTTTTACTTCACAAGAAAAAGACTTTAACACCCAAACAGATAAAATAACCTGGAGCATAAAAAAGAATATTAAAAATAATCTGAAAATGACTCTGAAATGTCCTCATTTTTCAGTGCTTTCCAGGGAATCACTTCTTTGGTACTGAAAGCATAAACATACTTTCTCAGCAGCTGAAAGCCTTTCAAAGAGCCAGATAGATATCACTATGGATCTGAATCTCACATAAAACAAAAAACTAAGTTAAAGATGGCAACTCACCAGAGTTCTACACACACAATTAACCTAAAGCAGGAAGAATTTTCCACATCTTTCCTACTAAAAAATATTTTAAAGGGAACATTCACAGTTAACACATTCATCTTACTCAAAAGCTTTTCTTGTATTATTTTTTTAAAAAGGTCCAGCTTTCCTTCACTCCTTCCCCCATCAAAAGAAAAGAATTGTGAACAATACCTGAAAAGAATGTTTTATTATATCTCCTCAATTTTATTTTTAAAGCTACACTTTATAATTAAAAAGGTTTTAATTTTTTTTAATTCTGGAAAGATTTTCCAAAGCATTTCTGTATATATTTACTTAAAATACATTTCTAAAACAGCCATTTGTAGAATACATTTTTCAAACCCCTATATATAAATAGTTGCTCAGAGAAGCATAATCTGTACAAATTCAAACTTTCACTTCAGAACTTGAATGATAAAACAGGAAAAGATGCGATATCAAACTTATTAACATTTACACACAACTAAAGTATAAAAGTCTTCATTGAAAGGTTCATTTTATGACAAACATGTTAACTCTGAACATTTGAAATTCATCAAAAAATGCTATAGAAGACATTTCCATATTTAACACACCGGCAACATCAATCATCAGATTTTAAGCCATTACACAAAAGAAATCATCGTGTTTTAGATATACAAACATTTTTGAAAATCCCATGTTAAGCATTAAAGTTTCCTTATGCAATTCCTTAGCTATACCCTTGTGCTTTCATATTAGTAATAAAATTGGCATTAAGCACTTTAGCAAAAACATAAACTCTAGGAAAACAAAACAATGGTAAAATGTGAGTATGCCAATGTCTTTAAATGCAAGCAAGCTTGAGATTTTTTTTAATCTTGTGCATTTGAGGATGTTGCTGTTTGGGGTTCCCCCCCCCCGTTTTGCCACAAGGCAGATTCATGAATGAAATCCCACTTTAATATCCTATTTTTCTCTCACTTACATGTATGCTGGAGAAAGTGGAGTAGACCTGGATGTTTTAAGCACAGGAACTGGGAATTTCCAGATAGCAGGAGAGCTCGTTTTCCATTTCAATGGCATGTTGTCACCACGGTACTACAATAACAGTAAACAACGTTTCCATAACAGACTACCAACTAGGACTTCCATTCCACACTGTACTGACACAGCAGTGGCTGCCGAGGAGAACAAGCAAACGATTCTACCAGTGCCCTTAAGCCGATGCTTCCAATCTGTAAATTAGGGCTGCAAGCTACCTCCTTTAAATCCTCCTGTCCCCTAAAGCAATATGATGATTCTATCGTTCCAACTCAACAATAGTGCCACCTCGTTAGGAAAGCGTTGACTGCAGTGTGTGTGTGTGTGTGTGTGTGTGTGTGTGTATGTGTGTGTGTGTGTGTATTTATATATAGACACACACATACTGAATTGTGCATACCACACAATGCAGCTTTATTTAATAAAAGCAGCTAGATTTTTTTAAGCTTACAAAGCCATTGTTCTACCTTAACAGGGATACTGCAGTCCTGTAGTATATTCTGCACCTATTAACCTGATTTCTGACCAATAGTAGCAGGAAAAAAAATAGATGGGTTTCATATGAAAATGAAACAACATACCTACTCAGAATACACTTGTCATCCTCTGAACATTCTTCTTTTGAGCTGCAACAATACAAATGGGATATAAACCTCAGCATAGCCTTAGGCCACAGCTAATAGAGATCAGTGACTAAATTCAGCAGCCTGCTTTCCTCCTGTGCAAGCTCTGGCCACACAATACAAGAATGCCATTATGGGAAAAGCCCGTTTAAAAACGCCAATCCCTCTGTTTTTCCAGTTAGAAGAAAGCAAAATGTAAGAACAAATGTAAACTCCTGCAGAACTCTGCACGCTCTTCTAGTGGCTTCTGATTCAAGTTGCTCTCCTTTCCCTATTTTTGTTTCCGAGCCGGGATGAGCGAAATCTCATACATTTACAACATGCTGTAGTAACACGAATATCACTCTGTCTTCTGCAGCAGAGAAGTACAGAATAGCGTGCTCTTAATAGCAGTCCTCGGAGGGACGCTATCAACAATCTAATTCAATACTGCCCTCCCCTTCTTCTCCCCCTTTCTCCTCCCGTTTCCCCCCTTCTCTTCCCCCGCCCCCAAACAGCTTACAAATTGCCTAGAGGAAAGACCAACGCTGCTGGCCAAGCAGGTGTCCAGCAGGGACCACTCCAAAGCTCAGCAGCAGTTCAGTAACCTCCAGGGATTAGCAATTGTTGAAAAGGTTCAAAAATTGAAGCTGCTGTCAAAGGCAGCTTGAGGTATTCTGTGAAAGCGATGGCAAATAAAGGGTTCACCTATATTGTTTTAAAATACTGCCAGAAAAGAGCATCATAAATGCCTCAAAAGTGACTGGGTGTTCTAAGTTTTTGTTTAAAGCACCAAAATAAGCTCACACAATTTCCACACAATTCTACAAAGTGAAAATAAGTTAAATTAGCATTATACTGAACTCTATTACAGGATGAAGAATTTTACTTCTGATGTAGGCAAGTCACGATCACTAAATGCCTACCTCCATAGCACCCTTCTACTTCTGGGTAAAAACAGAATGATCCGTCTCCATCAATGAAAGCTTGGTTAAAACAGATTACCATTGACACAAAAGTCACTACCTTCTAGAAAATCACTGCGGCAACAAAGAGCTCATATTTACTTTCATGCCTGTATCCAAACAATAAACTTGTGCTTCCAACTGAAATAGCTGGTTTTCAGATACCCTTTCCAAATTATTCCTAGTGTTTTAAATATTGAGATTTAGTCCTTTAAAAGGACTTTCCACTGATTTTTTAAAACACAGATGAATACTAAGAAGCTTCCAATATCCCAAGACACATAATTTAATCACCAGAAATATAGCATGAAATCACCAAGTTAATCACAAGTAGCTTCCTGTTAAAATACAGGTCAATATGAAGGCAAAAAGGCAAACTAGTCCTTTCCTTTGAAACACAAACATATATTATATGCAGTACATACATACACACACATACATATGTTAAAAGAGAAAGCTTATTTTGAAGCATCGGTCAGTAATACATGAGCTTTGTATATATTAAATTGATTTCAGTCATCACTATATCCCATATAGTTTTTGTTCACTCTATCATATACAAATGCTCCCCCCAAACCCAGCCAAGATACTTAAATTATATTTCTCACACCTTTTAGTACCCACATACAAAACTGTCTCATAAAAATATTTTTAAAAATTGTGGAAAGGACTATCCATTAATACCTTTTTGGCCAAAATACATTTAAAAGGTTAAAAACTCTGTCAGTAATACAAATATACCAGGATCAATATATTTTATATAAGAAGATATTTATGCTTTGGAACAGAAAGGTCCCAGGTACAATCAGCAGTGTCAATTTATTTGAAACCCAAAGAAAAATGCAACACCCACATGAGAGAGAGAGAGAGAAAGAGACAGAGAGAGAGAGAGAGAGAGAGAGAGAGAGAGAGGCAGGCAGGCATATGTATGTAGATATCAAGTTTAGAATGCCTCTTTCCAGAGGGAATTTCAAACAATTTTCAAAACCTGAAGCATTTGTTAACATTTAAAAATATAAATCATAAAATGGCTACATTTTAGGAGGTGAGGAGATTCAACCATTTTCAAGCTTATGAAAAATTTTACAAAGCAATAATTGCAAATGTGACTTCAAATGCAGAGAACAAAGACTCCAAGCTTGTGTAAAACTATAGTGGTGAAGTGTTTCTAGCAGTTTACTGTCTGTAGAAACTCCTCAAAATTTCTGAACAGAAAATAGGATTGAAGTATAGTTTTCCAAATTTCTAAGGAGGTGACTTCTCTCACAACACAGGTGATGATCACGTCTTATTATAATGATTCTCAAGTTATTCTTCTGTGAACAATGAACTGATTGAAAAAAACAATATATTTTTGTCTAATCTCATTAGGCTCCAAAGAAACTAACCAAAATTATTCATCTTAATGTCAGTCTAGATTCTCATAGATGTAGTGTTAAATAGTAGTTTTTGTGGCGCTCCAATGTTAATATTTGTTCTAAGTGAAAAGAAGACTGCTTCCTTCCACCTCATCCTCTGAATCCCTAAAAACTCAAAAACCCAAAAGCTTATATCTGATGGTGAAAAATTATTTATATTCAGTACTTACTTTTGCTTTAATAAATTGCTAAGTCACTTGTAATTACCTCTCATGAGTAAAGGAATATTATGCCAAAGGCCTTAAAATTATTCCTTTAAGTACAAATATGGTCCATGAACTATACACTATTTTAATTTGCTTAACAATACCCTTCCTCACCCATCATTTAGAAATAAACGTCAGCCAGGTAAAATCACCCCAATTACAAATTAGCAATATCCAAATTAATCAGATTTTATTACCCTGGCAAAGACTCTAGTAGCAACTGTGGAGCATAATTATAATTATCATTATATTACAGAACTAAAAATGTTTTCATCTACATAAATACAGGAAGAAAATTGTTAAATATGTATTTTAAATATAATTTTATGCAGGCTTGGTGCCCCATTACTTTAATATTGAGATTGGTAAATGTCAAAAACCCTCAGTCACACCATAGGAAACACTTTCATTTACAGAACACTTGGTTTATATTATGGACCACTGCATAAAACAGGATAGAAGGACAACATACACAGAAGATCCTCCAAGCATTTTAGGAACATTAATCACTTAAAAATACCTGTGAAATGCGTATTTCAGATATAATAAACAAAGGACAATGATGGTTCTTGGCCAAGGCCACAGACAGAGTAGTTCTTGGACAAATCTTAGAATACAGAATTCCTGGCTCCCAATGTAGAAACAAAAGACTTCTTAGAACCTTTAGACCTCTTACAAATCATCTCGCTCAATGCTCTCATTGTATAGATGATAAAACTGAAACCCAGAGAAGTTAACTTGCCAAACATCATAGTGCTAGTTAGCAGGAGAACTGGTCTCAATCTCGAATCCAGGACTCTCTCTCTAGAGTTCCTACTCTTTCTTTTCGATCAGACTACTCCATAAGATGCGGTGAAAAACATTATCTGAAGTGAAAAACATTCTATAAATGTCTCAACATAGTCTAAAGAAACAATGACTACAAATAAGTACTAACTTCTCCTATTCAATCTACACTGTAAGACAGAACTTGGGGGAAAAACAAACAAAATGAAAAGGTGTACATATGGAACCATATCCAAAATCTTAATTTCAGAAAGTGTTTAAGAATAATCAGAGAGCCAGGTATGGTGGCACACACCTGTAATACCAGTACTTGGGAGGCTGAGACAGGAGGATCACAGGTTTGAGGACAGCCTCAGCAACTTAGTGAGACTCTTTCAAAACAAAAAAATAAAAAGTAAAAAGGGCAGGGGTTGTAGCTCAGAGATAGAATGCCCCTGGGTTCAATCCCCAGTACCAAAAAAAGAGAATATTCAGAAAAAATGTTAAGCACAGCTTAAGCTAGTCATAGTATGGGGCAAAAGTAAAACCTACAATTAATAGTCTCTTTTTTTCTCAATGTAAATACATCTATATAACTTTATAGTAAAAATTAATTTGCTGCCTGCTACAGTTTGTCACAGCACCACTGCATCAGATGAATTGAGTAATATGTTGTGTACTTCATTATTCTCTCCATTTTTTCCTGATGTACCCTAAGAATAGACCTATCTTTTCCATACAAGTTTTGGTTAATCTCTAGTGGGTACAGCTAAAGACTAACAGGACCAGCCACAGTTTGTGTGAGGAGGCACTATGTAATCTCTTTAGTCCTGACAATGTCTCTTCAGACTAATCTAGAATATCAATGTTATTCATGTTGCCCAGAAAAGACTGCAGATCATGCCAAACTGTGTGCTCTATTTATGTTCCACCAATCAGTATAAGTACTTGGATGGCAACCAAGTAGGACTGTTAAATCTGTTAAAGCACACAAAACATTTTGGACAGCAGAGCAAAATTCTTAATATATTAAGGGTTCCTTCTTACAGGAAATAGAACTGTGCACATTTACAACTATATTTGCATGTATATCTGTTATACATATTTGTGGCTATATATACTTGTATCTCTCTTTTATTTGGTTATGTGAAATTGAATATAAATACGTTAAAAATTTCTTACTACTTATACATGTAGCTTAATTACAATAAAAATGGAAAGTCCCAGATCTTTTTCAAGGATAACTACATTGGAAAGTCCTATGGTGGAAATTTTCTTAACAGACCATGTGGATCCTTATAGTCTCACAAAGGATCTATGAAGATACACACTATGCCTTGGATTGACAAAGTACCTATAAACATTTCATAATACAGATGACTATAAATACACAATTGTACATACATGCACAGAGAAATCCTCACTTCATGATTTCATAAGTAATATGGAGGGAAGGACTCGGTTCTATAGGCTAGAAAGGGTACTAAGTAGGGCAGGGAATGAAGAGCAATATGAGGAGCTGGTATGTTGAAAAGGCAGGAAACTCTAGGTTAGGGACCAAAGAAGAGGAGAAACAAGAAGATGGGGGAACAAGATAATAATTATTAGCTGAAGCAGAATGGAAAGTCAGAATGGTGGTAATTCCTGATATTTATGTTATACTTTTTATAGTTGGGAGTCAGATGAAAGAAGTTGTGGGGCTAGGACAAGAGTTGGGATGGCTAGGCAAAAAAAATACAAAGATTAGACTAAGCAGAAAACGAGGTCAGGTTGTTGGGGACCCAAGGACCCACAGGTTGTGTAACTACCCTTACTCCCTTGCTAAAGCTGAAAAAAGGGAGTAACATCTCCTTTTTTTAGCTCAGAAGTAGAACCTCCCCTGGGTTCAACTCCTAGTGCCATAGAATAAAATAAAATAGTAAAATAAAATGGGAAATTCAGAAGTTATTAGCTTTCCTT
>PVJS01040255.1:0-18528 GCA_004027185.1 Glis glis
GAGGAATATATTGAAAAGGAGTGGAGATAGTGGGCATCCTTGTCTTGTTCCTGATCTTAAAGGGAATTCCTGCAGTTTTTCCGCATTCAGTGTTATGTTGGCTCTGGGTTTATTGTATATTGCCTTAATGATATTGAGGTACGTTCCTTCTATTCTGATTTTCTGCAGTGTTTTTGACATGAATGGATGTTGGATTTTGTCAAATGCTTTTTCAGCATCTATTGAGATGATCATGTGATTTTTGTCTTTAGTTCTATTTATGTGGTGAATAACATGTCTTGATTTGTGTATGTTGAACCAGTCTTGCATCTTTGGAATGAAACCAACTTGGACATGATGTGTACTTTTCTTGATATTGTTTTGAATATGTATTGTTAGTATTTTGTTTAGAATTTTTACATTTATGTTCATCAGTGATATTGGTCTGTAATTTCCTTTTCTTGAGGGATCTTTATTCAGTTTTGTTATTAAGGTGATACTGGCTTCATAGAAGGATTTTTGAAAGATTACCTCTCTTTCAATTTCACCAAATAACGTGAAATATTTGTACTGGTCTGCATTTTTACATCTATAATCTAAAGACTTGACCACGTCATAATTTATAGGAAAGATTTCTTTTCTTTTTTTTTTTTGCGGTACCGGGGATTGAACGCAGGGGCATTCTACCTCCGCGCTACGCCCCCGGCCCTATTTTTTATACTTTATTTTGAAACCGGGTCTCACTAAGTTGAGGAGGGCCTCACTAAGAAGAGAGAGAGAGAGAAAGTGAGAGAGAGAGAGAGAGAGAGAGAGAGAGAGAGACAGGGAGAGAGAGAGCAAGAGGGCTGAGGCTGGCCACGAACCCAGATCCTCCGGTCTCCGCCTCCCAAAGTACTGGGATTACAAGCGTGCGCCACCACACCCGGCTCATAAGAAAGATTTATTTTCTTACAGTTTCAGGTTCAGTCCATGTGAGGCTGGGGATGGCGGATCTCAGGGCATGGCTGCGGGAGGAGAGAAGGAGAGCACAGGGGCTGTGCCCCTCACATCATGGAGATAGGAAGCAAGACAGAGAATCAGAGAGGGCAGGGGGAGGAGGAACTATTTATAATCCCCAAGGCCTACCTCCAGCCACACCCAGATAAATCCATTAGAAAGAATTTGCTCTAATTTCCGCTGGGATTACAACCCTCATGGCTCAACCGTATCAACTCTGAATATTAATAAATGAGCTCATTAGGGGACATTTTATATCTAACTGTAACAGTATTGGATTTAATTTTTCTTTTTTCTTTTTTTTTTTTTGCGGTACCGGGGATTGAACGCAGGGGCGTTCTACCTCCGCGCTGCGCCCCCGGCCCTATTTTTTGAGACCTGGTCTCACGAAGTTGCGGAGGGCCTCATTAAGTAGAGAGAGAGAGAGAGACAGGGGGAGAGAGAGAGAGAGAGAGAGAGAAACAGGGAGAGGGAGAGAGAGAGAGCGTGCGCACGCGCGTGCGTGTGCGAGCTGAGGCTGGCTGCGAACCCGGATCCTCCGGACTCCAGCTCTGAAAGTACTGGGATTACAAGCGTGCGCCAACACTCCCAGCCTGGATTTAATTTTTCTGTAAAGGTTTTATAGAATTCATCTGGGAATCCATCTGGACTTGGGATTTTTCTTGATGGAAGGCTTTTTTATTGTTATTTCTATCTCTTTGCTTGCTATTGGTCAGTTTAGGTTTTCTATATCATCTTGGTTCAATTTAGATAGGTTGTATGTGTCTAGAAATCTGTCAATAAATTTTCCTCTTAAAACTGCCTTTAAAGTGTCCTATAGATTTTGGTATGTTCTGTCTCTATTTTCATTTAATTCTAAATGAATTTCTCCCCTTATTTCTTCTATTATCCAGTCCTCATTCAAAAGTATATCATTTAGTCTCCATGTATTTATGTAATTTCTTTCGGTCTTCCTGTTGCTGATTTCTACTTTTATTCCATTATGATCTGAAAAGATACAAGGAGTTATATTTTTTGAATTTTCTGGTACTTGCTTTGTGACCCAGATTGTGATCTATTTTGGAGAAGGTTCCATGAGCAGCTGAGAAGAATGTGTTTTCTGCTATTGTTGGCTGGAATATTCAGTATATGTCTATTCGGTCAATTTGGTTTATAGTGTTCTTTAGATATGAAGACTCCTTTGCTTAGAAGATTGATCTAGTGGTATGAGTGATGTGTTGAGCTCTCCCAATGTTAATGTATATGGGTGTATTTGAGACCTAATGTCCCGAAGAGTTTGTTTTATAAAAGTGGGTACAGCCAGGCATGGTGGCGCATGCTTGTAATCCTTAGTACTTGGGAGGCTGAGATCAGAGGATCCGGGTTCACGGCCAGCCTCAGCTACTTAGTGAGGCCCTCCGCAACTTAGTGAGACCCTGTTTCAAAATAAAGAATAAAAAATAGGGCTGGGGGTGTAGCCCAGAAGTAGAATGCCCCTGGGTTCAATATCCAGTACCGCAAAAAAAAGGGCACACACATATTTGGGGCATAAACATTTATTATCATTTCATCTTCTTGTTGGATTGTTCCTTTTATTAGTAAAAAGTGATCTGCTTTGTCTCTTCTGATAAGTTTTAGCATCAAGTCTGCTTTGTCGGATATGAGTGTTGCTACCCCTGCTTGTTTTTGGTCTCCATTTGCATTGTATACCTTTTCCCATCCTTTCACCTTTAGCCAATGGATATCTTTGCCTGTAAGGTGAGATTCTTGCAAGCAGAATATAGTTGAATTGTATTCTTTAATCTACATTGCCAGTCTATGTCTTTTAGTAGGGGAGTTTAAACCTTTGACATTCAGTGTTATTATTGAGAGATGATTTTTGTTTCCTGTCATTATGAGCTATATTTTAGGTTTGATATAGTGTTATTTCTTCTTAATTTAGTTGCTCATCTGGTGAAATTCGCCCCTTCTCTGGTTCTGGCATTTACTCCTTTTTTCTTCTTTGTTTTATTTCTTTAAGTATTTTCTCTGGTGATGGCTTGGTAGTCATGAATTCTTTTAGTTTCTGTGTGCCCTGGAAGGTTTTAATTTCTCCATCAATTTTGAATTTGGTTCTTATTTAGACCCTCAATTTATCTATTCTTATGTTCTTTCATTTTCTGTCTACACTCTCTGATTTCATTTCTGAGGCCTTTGGTCATATTGAAAATCAAAAATTTGAATTCTTCTTCTGGTGTTTTCTGCAGCTCAGTATTGGTGATCTCCCTTCTTGTTGAATTGTGGGAGTTTATTGTTTCGTCTTTAGTTTCCATTCTCATGTTTTTGGAGTTCTCAAGTTTGTATTTTTGTTGTCCTGGCATCCTCTTCTTCTTTGTGTGAGAGTCCTGTGTCTCTTTGTTATCCCTTTATAATAAAGCCTATGCTGGTGGCATATATTTGCTTTTATGAATCTTTCTCATATAATCAGACATTTTAGTTTGTCTCCCAGAGCCTCATTAACAAGATAAAGTTCTTCATCACAGGACATGCACACAATAGTTTCTGATTGGCTACAGGCCATCATGCTCTCCAGGCCCAAACACTGTAGAGACAGGGAATATGATATTCTGTTCAGAGCCTGAGGCCTTCTGGTTGGGATTTAATGTTCCACAGAAACCACTGTTGCTCTGCTGATTTCAAACCTCTAAAACCTTGCAGAGCACTAGCTTCCAGCCTCTGCTATCACTGGGACTAAGCTCAGCAGGGCCAGAGATTACTATGTTCCGAGCTCATGGCCCAGTATCTGAGCTTTGATGGCTCAGGGATACCACTGTTGATCTGCTTATTGTGATCACGTGCCTTCATGCACTCTAGGCCCAAACTGCTGGCAGAAAGTGTTGCTTTCCCAGCTTTTAGCTGTGATCACATGAATCCCTGCTGGCCCCTAGCCCCCTACTTTCAGGGCCCAAGATCTGGCAAGGAGAGATTGTACTGTTCTTAGTTTGTGGTTTGGGTTGCTCAGTTATTTAGCCCCAGGGACACCGCTGCAACTCTGGGAGACTGCAATCTTGTAAGACCTTGTTGACCTTTGGGATTCATGCTTATAGTGTCCAAACACCACTGGGCAGGAGTTTGTAGCCTTCCAAGCCTGCAGCATGGTTGGCTGAGTTATTTCAACCCACAGATACCACTTCTGGTGGTCCTATGGTGATTGCTGGAGACCCTCCAGGGGCGTGGCGAACTGCCAACCCATGGTCCGTCCACCCGAGTTTCCCTAGGCAATGTCTGCTAGTTCATGTTTCTGCTGTTTCCAATTGTATCCCTTGCCCCACCTTAGCAGGGATGATTTGCAAACTCACAGACCATGTGGGTCTGTTCGTTGCCACACAAGTCCCCGTAGCTATGCAGGCTCCTGCTGGGATGGTTTGTCAATTCGGTCTTGACAAGTGCTGCTCGGGTCCCTGAAGGCAGGGATGAGTTCAGCTGAAGCCACAGGAGTTCACCAGTCAGTTTGGCTGGTTGGTCTGTATATTCACAGTGGTCTTGATGTGTTAGGATGTTGCTGCTGGGGCCCTGCAGGAAGGTCCTGTCGTTTCTTGGTCTGAGTTCAGCTGTAGCCACAGGATTTCTCTGGGAGGTTTGGCTGGGTGCTCTGGGAAGTTGAGTCTTGAGGTATTCGAGTATGGAAAGAAGAATGAGATTGCTTTTAACGATGCTTTTCTGCAATCCCTGGCTTAGCAAGCTTCTGCATTGTTTTTGGAGTTGGTCTCTGAGAGCCGCCAGGTTGTATAGCCGCCAGCCCCAATACAGGCTTGCCAAGATGGTGCCACCTCTGCTGCTCTCCACTCAGATGTGAGGAGCTCTATTCAGTTCTCTGCTCTTTGTGCTTTGTCCAATTCTACCACGTTTCAACTCTTTCTTCTGTTAAGTTCTGTCTGCTTTTGTTCTCTTGCCAACAAGCAGTGTTCCTGCTGTTTGAGTTTTGAGTCTTGGAGCAACTGAAACGTGTTGTCTTCCTCTATTCTGCCATCTTTTCTCCTTCTGTAACTTTTGACATAACTTTTCCTTATTACATTTGTCTTAAAACATTAAAGTTTTCTATGATACCTTGCATGACTTACCTAAAAATCTTGAATATTGGAATGTCTTTCTATTTTTCACTAGGAGAGCCATCTTGCTGCCGTATTTTACTATGTCAATACATACCTACATGTATACCAAACACCATATTAAACTAGCATTTAAGTAGAAAAATGATGGTGAGTTATATAGGAAACATTTGTTTATTCAACAAAAATGAGTTATTTAATATATGTCAAGCATAATACTAGAGAGATTTTGAGAGGTGAAGACTAATAGGGTAGTCCCTTTCCTTGATTAGTGTCTACCCATTGGAGGAAAATATCATGTAAACAGATAATCACAATACGACAGGATGAAAAGCTTGTTGCGGTCTTTGAGAAGAGCTTGAAAAAGGAGATCATACTTGATTTTCAGTTTGAAGCATGAATAGAAGTTGGGCATGTAATGAAGATCATGGAGGGCTTCTAGATATGCTACATGATTTCTTATCGAGTTTTTAACAATGTCATTACCTTTATGAAAAACAAACAACAAACATGTAAAAACCAGAAAATAAATAGCAATGAGTATTTTGAATATATCTGATTATTAATCTGAACTTGATTTGGAAGTCAATACCTTGAGATTGAACAGAAAATAAAAACACATAGAGAAATGGAGATCTTGCTGTAGTTTTCTCAACCTTTTTCTTTTCTGACATTGTAAGGATGAAATTTGGAGTAATAGGGATTTGTGAGGAAATCCTGCAAATGAAATAGGTTTACCTGAAGGCCTCAGTCTAAGCTATCTCCTCCTACATGCTTGTATAGCAGCATACAGCATCTACCAACTATATTGCAATTATCTGTTTACATTCAAGTATTAGCACTTTGAAGACAAAAACAAAGCCTATTATACTCCTTACAGTATTCCCAGAACTACGTTTCATATTAATAGAGTAGTGAGTGAATGATAGTGTATGTATTTAGTTAAATTCTTGGTGCCTACTTGTATCACCTTTCAGTACATATGTTCATTAATGTAAAACCTACATAGCCTAGCAAGATTCTCTGATGAAAATACCTTGAGATCATCTACTTAGTTCCTGTTAATATCTGTGTAAGTATTAGAATGAAAAGTATAACACTAAATGGAATATATTTATGTATACATAGGAGTTTGACTGTAGAGAGGATGACAGGATAAGATTTTTTTTTTTTTTTGCGGTACTGGGGATTGAACCCAGGGGCGATCTACCTCTGCGCTACACCCCCGGCCCTATTTTTTATCCTTTATTTTGAAACCGGGTCTCACGAAGTTGCAGAGGGCCTCACTAAGTAGAGAGAGGGAGAAAGAGAAAGAGAGAGAGAGAGAGAGAGAGAGAGAGCGAGCACTGAGGCTGGCCGCAAACCCAGATCCTCCAGTCTCCGCCTCCCAAAGTACTGGGATTACAAGCGTGCGCCACCACGCCCGGCAGGATAAGATTACTAAATTATAGAGTAGATACCAAAGATGCAGGTAAAAAATAAGCTGATTCTGTTTTGAGGTCAAACTCCTGCTTTTGCTTGAAAAACCTTTTTTAATGTGCTAAGAGTTACTTTCTTATTTTTCTTCTATACCATGCTCAGATTCTAAGATATACCAGAGTGGATGTTCTAGTCAAATGCTGAAATTTTATTTATAACTAGGACTTTGCTTTCTTGTATTTTTCAGCAATTAAGACAATCTAGAAGAAAATATGTAACTTTCTTTTTTCTCACCTTTAGAAGTCTTTGTGTGACCTAACCACCTGGATTTCTACCTGTCCTTTCCCTTCCCATTCTTCCTCCCATTTCTCTTTTCTTCCAAAATTATTTATTAAACAGGCAGAATAATTTTTTTAAATGTTTCATTTTACTCTTATTAAAAGCACATTAAAAACAGTGAAAATAAAGTTTGTACTCATTACCATGACCTATAAGTTCTGCATCTGGCTTTGCCTACTTCTCTGATTTAAACCACTGATTCCTTGCTTCCTCCAGGCATAAGCTAATTGACGCTTTTTTTTTTTTTTTGGTACTGGGGATTGAACCCAGTTGCATCCTACTTCTGAGCTACACTCCCAGCCCTATTTTATTTTTTTATTTTGTAACACGGTCTTGCTACATTACTGTGCTCTGGCCTTGAACCTGTGATCCTCCTTTCTCAGCCTCCCAAGTACTGGGATTACAGGTGTGCGCCACTGTACCTGGCTCATAAACTTCTATTAATGATTTTAACTGTACTAAGTTTTCCTTTCATGTGCTGTGTATTCAGGGACTATGATTAATCCACCTTTTAAAATATATATCCAGTACCATATACAGATCCTAATGCATGATTGGTTCTTGGTTCTTAGTAAATATTTATGGAAAGAATGAGAATCATTTTTCATCTGAACTCCCTGGCATTTACCAAGGGCTTAGAAGCCTACATAGTAGGCCATCTATAGTATGTTTTAAAGTTTCATGTTAAAATGCTGTTTGTGGAAGAAGCTCCAAATTATTTTCCTTTAAGCCAGCTTTTCTTACCCCCCCCCCTTTTTTTTATTCAGGACCATCCATCTAGCTCTTGCCTCTAGTTTCCTTTTTATCAACAAGTGGAAATTAACAACTATTCTTTCTGGAGCAATGCTCACTTTTATATTTTTCAGGTCCAGAAATAAATCATATATCTATTTGAGGACTCTAGCATTTATAGCTTGAAATAATTATGTTTTCATGACAACTTTCTGTTATATATATATATATATATATATATAACATTTATATAGAAAGTTTGGAATATATATATATATTCCAAACTTTCTACAGCTTGATTAGAAGGATGAATTTAAAGGAAGTTTTTGAATAGATATCTGAATGTCTGTTTGTATGGTTCTAAGTTTACTGGTTGATATTTGCCTTTTCTCTCTACCATGAATTTTAATGAACAGAATGACTATGTGATAGAAACAAGTTTGGTTGGGACTGTGATGAATGGTTTGTCCCATCTACATGGATGCAAAGATCATGACCAATTTATTATTAATCTCATAAGAGGACTTGGTGGAAATCTCAATATGAAATCACGTCTGGAATTCACCAAAGAGGTAATACATATTTAAAGCCTAATTAAGTCAACATTCTTCTGTAGCTTTTCCTTGAACCTGCCAAATAGTGATTTTTAATTATAAGGTATAGAACTTTTAAGTTTGAAGTTATATATTCAGTAGCGTAATAGTGCATTTATGTATGTATGTATGTATGTATGTATGTATGTGTGTGTCTATTTATATATGTACTCATTTTCTCCTTTGATCTAATTTATGATATTTGATGATATTCTTAAAATTTTATAAAATAATGTTTTAATAGGCTAAAATTTAGAATATAAAATATGTTAGACTTTTAAAACTATATGGGTAAATATAATTATTTAATTAATTTTAAATCTTTGGATAATAGCATTTTTGTTATCCATTTAAACAAAAGTTTTAGCAATTAGGAGAAGTAGGATGGATTAATAATTAAGTATTTTATTTGGTATATGTAAAGGTTGTATTTTAGCCAATTGTTTATGAAGCTAAATTCTATAACATAAGGGCTTTTCTTTCTGTTGTCTCCAATATTATATTCCAGCCTCTTTTTCTGTTTTGTTATTTCTTTTTTTTTTTTTTTGCGGTACTGGGGATTGAACCCAGGGGTGTTCTACCTCTGAGCTACACCCCCGGCCCTATTTTTTTATACTTTATTTTGAAACCGGGTCTCACAAAGTTGCAGAGGGCCTCACTAAGGAGAGAGAGAGAGAGAGAGAGAGAGAGAGAGAGAGAGCTGAGGCTGGCCGCGAACCCAGATCCTCCGGTCTCCGTCTCCCAAGTACTAGGATTACAAGCGTGCCATTTATTGCTTTCCATGGCTATCCTGTTGCCTCTGTTATCATTGTTACCACTCAGTGCCATTCTGTGTGCTGCGTTGAAGCTGACACTCTTGCCAAAGTTCAGAATAAGGGTGTTGAAGAATAGCACTAGGTCCTAACTCTGCTTTATATCTGCACAAATAATAATTCTTAGTATTAAATAGAATAATAACTCATTGAGAGCAATGGTGGTAGCACTGGAATGGGCAGTACTAAGATATGTTGGAAATGAAAGGCTTTAGGATCATATACTATATAATTTGTTATATAGTGTTTATAAGAACTCCATAAAATTTTAATATATTTATATCTTGGTATATATACATTCACTAAATTGGTATCTTCTATATATACTTTATTTATTCCCTTGTATGATTATTTAGAGAAAAATAGCTTATCAGTAGGTTTAGTGTATGTGAACTTTTTTGTACCAATATAATTTGTTTGGGAACTATTTACTTTCAAGAATTAAAAAATTTCATACACTCTGTTTGGAATATATACAAACTTAACACACATTTCCTGTTAAGGTTTTTAATTGGGCACGAGAATCTCCTCCAGACTCCCACAGACCAATGGACACGTACTACGACTCAAGTAGAAGTCAGTTAGCGTCCTACGTGCTGAAGAAACCAGAAAACTTGACTGCTGATGATTTCAGTAATGGCCAAACTCTTCCGGTCATTCAGACTCCTGATATGCAGCGAGGTCTAGATTATTTCAAACCTTGGTTAAGTTCCGATACTAAGCAACCATTTATTCTGGTAGGACCAGAAGGATGTGGCAAAGGGTAAGAAAAATGTTGACAGAAGTGGGTATTGTGGATTTATGCCCCCCTTCCACAATAGTTTAGTCACTTTTATGTTTCTTTTGATTAAAGTAGTATATACATTTTCATGAAGGATTCTTTTTATTGTCACTGCTTGTAAAAAATCATGACTATGGAGAAGAATGTGTCCTTTTCTCTGCCAGGTTATGTGATTTCTAATGGAAAAAGAGCAATCTGAAAAGATACTTTAAAAAGATTCTATGTGTACAATCACAAACAATGAATAACAGATATACCTACAAATTACCCTGTGCTTTAGTTATAAAACTTAAATGTTGAAGTTAGCTTTCTATTTAGCTTTTTTGTTTGTCTGTTTTTGAGGTACTGGGGATTGAACCCAGGCAGGGCCTTGCACATGCTAGGCAAGTGCTCTACCACTGAGCTACAGCCCCAGTCCTTTCTTTAGCTTTTCATTCAGTGGCATCCACCTATTTTTAGTGCCTGTAAGGTATGGTTTTTGGAAATAAGTCATGAATTACTAGCTTTACATTTCTGCTGTAGTAATTAAAAAAATTCTATGAAATCATCGCGCTCTTTTTACCTAGGAGAACTTAAAATATTAAAATCTTTTTTTCAACTGAAGGTAAACAGAATTGGTTATTTTCTATATAAACTTCATCAAACCATATCACTTTTGAGAATTTTGATTTTTTGGGCTGAAAAGAGACCCAATAATACCTTAAGATATGCATTTATTTCTTTCCAATCAAAAAGTTAGAAAGTTACCTTGATAATTATAGAAACCATATCCATGTTTAATGTTTTCCTCTTAAACATCATCATACATAATTTAGCAATGAAAATACTTATAAGTTCTATATTGAATATAGAAAGTATTTTCTTGGTTGTATTTTTAAAGTGAAATGTTATACATCTTTTCTAGGATGCTGCTCAGGTATGCTTTTTCTCAACTACGGTCCACTCAAATTGCTACAGTTCACTGTAGTGCACAAACTACTTCTCGACATCTCCTGCAGAAATTAAGCCAGACTTGTATGGTAATCAGTACTAACACTGGACGAGTATACAGACCAAAAGACTGTGAAAGACTTGTTTTATATTTAAAAGATATCAACCTACCCAAGCTTGATAAGTGGGGGACCAGTACTTTGGTAGCTTTCCTGCAGCAGGTAAGTCTAATTACTTGATACATTTTGATATAATTTGGAAAGAATTTGATTCCATTAATTTTTCTTATAGATAGAAAACCCACTTTCCTCTTTTGGGGCAGTTTTATCTAGCACGTGTCATGGAAATTAAATTCCCGAGTCATTTCAGTCTTGTTCCAGGTTGCTTTCAATGATCTTCTTGCCTTTAGAAGTTTGTATTACATTGAAATACTATGACAGGGAAAATAAAAACCTTTCTATTACCTGTCCTTTTTCCTAAAACAAGGAGAAAAGCAGAAGCTAGGGATGTGCTGGAGTTGGGGAAGTTATGCTTCATTTTTTAAGTTTGCATTTATCTGATAGAAGTCATACTTAATCTTGCCCTTTTCTGTCTGTTTTAGCCCATTAGTCTCTCTTTTTGCCTCAGGATTCAAAAATCACACATTCTTACTCAGTGTGGAAGATTTTTTTCCTTTATGTTATTTACATCACATTAGAAGCTCCACATTCTTAGAGCTTATTATGCTTATGTGTATAGGTCCAAATTTAGCTTTACCATGTTCCTGTAAAATATGAAAAATATTTACTGGAAAAAACAAAATATTTTCCTTATATTTTCCCTAACTTCTAAAACTTTATTTTTGATAATTGCTAGTTGATTTATAGTATCTTCTCGTTTTAATGTTTACTGGAGAGAAAATATTTTAAAAATGAGGATAATTTATCTAACATTAGCTAAACATAGATTTGAACTATATTATTTTTCAATGATATAAGCATTTAAAATCTTTTTGAAATATATTTTATTGGTACATTATAATCATACATCATAGTGAGATTCAAAGTACATTCATACATGCACACATTACTTTGTATTACCCTCTGCATCCTATCCTGATTCAGTCTTTAAATTCTTGATATGATGGAGGATGATGATTACATTGGGAAATAATTGAAATTTAGGCAAAATATTTTATTATGACTAGAAAATCTGAAGTATAAAATGCCTTTATTTTCAAATAGGTATTGACGTATCAAGGATTTTATGATGAAAATTTGGAATGGGTTGGTCTAGAGAATATTCAAATTGTAGCCTCTATGTCAGCTGGAGGAAGACTGGGAAGACACAAGCTTACTACCAGATTTACTTCTATTGTTCGTCTTTGTGCTGTAGAGTATGTATCTTAGTGTTTAAAAAACTTTTTTGTGTGTGTTTTGTTTTATTTGGAGAGTCATCATATATAATTGCATCTTATAAAGGTTTCTATTAATCATACTTCTTTAACATGTAGAATATAAAAATGATAAACTTAAGCTCTGATTTTTCCCTTTCTCAAACTATAGGCAATAATTTAGAAGGATAAAAGCTTTAATCAAAGCAATATTATATTAGCAGTATATAATAATAGCAGTAATAATATTAGCAATATATAAGGAAATAAAAATTTTTTGTAGTCTGTTTTAAAACATCAGTATTAGGAATTTAAATAGCAGATCTTAGTTTCTTAATTAAAATTTTAACTGATACATTAAAGACATAAAAATTACTAATAGGATACCATCTCATATGTAGATATACATATATACATACACATACACACATTGTATAATGTTTAAATCAGATTAGACATATCTATCTCTTCAAATATTTGCCATTTCTGTATGGTAAAAATACTTAAAATTCTTTCTTCTAGATTTCTGAAAGATATAGTGCATTATGGTTATCTATAGTCACCCTACCTGTGCAGTAGCACACCAGAACTTCTTATTCCTATTTTATTGTAACTTAGTATGCCTTTATCAACCTGCTCCCATCTGTGTCTCCCCAGTACTCTACCCAGCCTCTGGTATCCACATTCTTACTCTCAATTTGTACGAAATCAATTTTTTATATTTCACTTCTAAGAGATTATTTATTTTTCTGTACCTGACATTTTGCTTAACATAATAATCTCCAGTTCCATCCATGTTGTTGCACATGACAGGATTTCATTCTTTTTATGGTTAAATAGGATTCCATTTTGTATACAATCCACTTTTTCTTTATCAGTTGATGGACACTTAGGTTGCTTCCATATTTCAACTTTTGTGAATAGTGCTACAATATTATAATGGAATGCAGATGTCTCTTGGACATACTGATTTCATTTCTTTTGAATATTTAAACATGCTAGATTTTAGATTTAAATGTTTTATATTTCATAAAACAAAACATAATATTTTATAAAGATAACAAAAAGATAATTTAAATTTGAATCAGGGAGAATTATTTCATTTTAATGGTCTATGGCGTTGATCCTAATACATCTGTTCATCTCTGTGGTCCATGTCTACAACTATTAGAAGAACTCCTGAATTTTCTGTTTATGGCACTATCTATTCTGTTTTATTTTTGTTTTACCAAACCTTATCTTATGCTTTCATATGAATTGCACATCATCTATTAAGGTTCTTCTTTCTGAAGTTTTACTGCCACCAATTTAGTCACATTGAAATAAAATTGCTTTGAGAGAAACATGATAATTTTATTTGTTTGGCTTTTTTTGTACTTTTATAGTTCCAAGGTAGATTATTATCCTGTGTATAACTCAAAATGCATTTTCTTAAGTAAAATTTTTCCTTCCAATCCTTTCTAAAGACCAGCAGATTTCCAAATAATTTATTTTTAATTATTTTCTTGGAATCCTCTATTAGGATTTCCAGTATTTGACAATACTGGTTACTTAAGGATCTAATGTGGTGGAAGGGAAAACAGGGACCATGAGCTTATTAGCCTTAGCTTCGGGGTAAGCCTCATTAAGGTGGGTCTCAGAACTGTTTGAAATCCACTGCTGTAGCTAATATTTGGATAGTAAGTAAGAATATTGATTTTCTTCATTTTTCTGTCCCCTTTTTTAGTTACCCAGAAAGAGAGCAATTACAAACAATTTATGGAGCATATTTAGAAGCAGTTCTACATAAAAATCTGAGGGACCATTCTATTTGGGGTTCTCCATCAAAAATTCATCTCTTAGCAGGATCTATGGTACAAGTGTATGAACAGGTATGTATGAATTTATATTGTAGTTTTCATGTCTATTGTTATAATTCCCAGAGGACTACCTTTAATTCTGATCTCTGTGTTGATACTCAAGGCTTTATTTTCCTGCTGTAAATTAAACTTTTCTACTAGAGTTCACCTCTTTGAGGGCAGGTGCTATGTGTACCTTTTATTCTGTTGTATCCCTGGCATAGTTTCTAAAAGGCACTCAACAAATATTGTTTGGATTAATGAATTAGTAGGGGATGGTTATTCTGCTATTAGCTCAAATTTAGCATATTTAGAATGGTGTTCATCTTCCTTCCAAAACCAAACCTTTATCCTGACTTCTATCAATTTCTGTCTATCAAACTTCAAACCTTAGAGTACCATTTGATGTTTATTTCTTTTCTCTTCCCTGTGAGGAAATGCCTAACATGTGCTGCCTTGATAAAGTGGGGAAGATTACTTTAAAATAGGCATGGAGGATGCAGAAGACATTTATTGAGTAGGTTTGCTTGCCCATTGTAGTCCTAGGGATGCAAAGATGATCAAGTCTCTTTTCTATGGAAATTCACAGTCTACTGAGGGACTGAATCATATAAATAAACTATTAATACAGTGTGATGAATGTAACAACAATATTTTCATGTTGCAGAGATAGCACAGAGGAGAGAATGAATAACTTTGTTGTATATCATAGTTGTTAAGGAAGAGGTAATTTTTGATCTGAGATTTGAAAAATAGAAATTCACAAAGTGGTTGGAGGTAAAGGGAATAGCATGTGCAAGTTATTAGGGAATTGTTTGTGCAAGATGCTTTTTATAGTATTGGTGTAGAAGTGGGGAAAGATAAGTTAAAAAGCAAGAGGTTACTTTAAATAAGAGTAATGGCTCTGTCCATGGAGTGGAAGGGACAGGCTCTTTTGAGAAAACAAACATTGACTGGTTCAGTAACTTTTTTTTTCTCTTTTGTAGTGCTGGGGATTGAATCCAGGAGCATTCTACCTCTGAGCTACACCCCCAGCCCTATATTTTTTTAAAAGGATCTCACTAAGTTCCTGAGGCTGGCTGTGAACCTGTGATCCTCCTGTCTCAGCCTCTGAAGTACTGGCTGGGATTATAGGCATGGCAGGCTTGGTTCAGTGACTTCTTGAACTTAAAATAGCACTGTGGTTCCCACCATTATAGAGAGTGGATCTTACCTAGATTTGTGAGTGCCTTGGAATTCTACTGAAATAAGGTTCTACTTACAAAGATTGGTATTACTATGAATATAAGGTAACTAAAAAACTTATAGCATGATTACATATTTAAGAAAGTAAACAGATTGCTGTATTCCCTATTTCAGGTGCGGGCCAAATTTACAGTTGATGATTATAGTCACTATTTCTTTACTCCTTGCATTCTTACCCAGTGGGTCCTTGGCTTATTCAGATATGATTTAGAAGGAGGTAGGTTTTGCTAGTGTGTGTGTATGCATGCATTTATGTTTTATATTTTATTTGTGATAGTAATTTTATTTTAAAATTAAAATATTAAATTTAAATATCATGATTACTTTTAAATATTACTATAACATGGTTATATTTCTTCTTCCAACTGTTATTATTGCCACTATTAAAATGTAATTTTGGAAAAAACAAAATCATTATTCTTTGTAGACAAAGAATATTTGATACGGTTTTTTAGCTATTTTTACTGAATAGCCAGAGGTGATAGTGATAGTGTTTAATACAGCCTTTAAGTAATCACAAAAACATACTATCTTATTAACACAATGAATTTTAACTTTTTCCCTTTTTTTACTACATATCTGATGCCAAAATTATGGTATGTAGTTTCTCGCTCTTTATTTCTTTCTAAATATTATGTTAAACGGACTATTTTTAAATAATTTGAGTTTTATTCCAATTAAAGAAAATTTTGCCTTTTTTAGGATCCTCAAACCATCCATTAGATTATGTGTTAGAAATTGTAGCATATGAAGCCCGGCGTTTATTTCGTGACAAAATTGTTGGTGCGAAGGAACTTCATTTGTTTGACAACATTTTAACATCAGTGTTTCAAGGAGATTGGGGCTCAGATGTATTAGAGAATATGGCAGGTAATATAATAGAGTTTATGTAAATATGTAATTATTATGAGAACTTTAAAAATATTTTTCTTACCTGTAGCATGATTTTATATGTCTAAACAAATAAAACTTTGGATAATTTTAATGTAAATTTTTCCATAAGGGGGGCTGCCCAGTCATGTTTTGCTAGATTTCAGTAATTACGTTCCACATAAATATAATGGCAGTAATTGTTTTCTTGGGAAAATAAGTTCTGACCATACTGTTTTATATTTGCAATACAAAAGTATTTTTCCTGAAGGATTTTCATTAATGAAGTTTTCATAAAAGAGCTAATTGCTTGTGAAATTTAAAGATCATTGAGATAAGCCAAAATCGATTGTAATGGCCTTGCCATGAATAGTAATGTCACTACCCATAATGCCATAGCACAGAACTTCTTACATATTCTTGTTATCAGTTTCATTGTCATGGTAAACAAAACATAACATTATTCAGTCAAAGCAGCTGTGTTGCATTTGGAATTATTACTACTTAATAACCAATTTTCATTTTGAAAACTGCTGTGAGAATAATGCATATCATAGAAATCATCATAGTGAGAAAGCCTTTGATAAAAGAAGATCACAGTAAGGAAATACTTCCTAGTAAATCTGCTTTCAGGCTAAAAAATGCAATTATTCTTTCAGAGTATAAAGCAAGGCTTCAAAAATATTTCATGTAATATGTTTTATATACTGTACATGTCTAGATGTGATATTGGTCTCAGGGCCATGATTACATGAGTCAAAGAAAAAATTGAATATTGAAGGTGAGAAGGACGTTAAGATTGACAGAAGGGATTTTCTAGGTATTGGCCTGAGATTTGGAATTAGGAAATGAGTTCAAGAAAACCAAAGGCAGGATGAAATGTTGATAGAAGCCTGATAACAGTTCATGTTTTGCGAGAGGGTTTATATCATTATTACTTGTAGCTTTCATGGCTTAGTGTGGAGACGTTTTGTGAATTAAATGGTGCCATCTTTCTCAGTCTGAATCTTCAGTCCACAGGATCTCTTCTTGCAAAGAAAGTGGTATGTTCTTTGAGCATTAGATAGTAGCAACACTTGGGTGTCTGAATTCTCTAGCGTTTGGTGCAATTCAGAGTCCCCTAGTGTAAGACTCAATAAATGCTTTTGAATTTTGTTCTTCAATGAAAGTTTTTTTGTTTTGTTTTGGTACTAGGGATTGATCCCAGGGACATTTTATTTCTGAGCTACACCCACAGCCTTTTTATTTCTTATTTTGAAACAGGGTCTCACTAAATTGATGAGGATCTCACTAAGTTGTTGAGGCTGGCCTGGAAATGGTGGGTTCTCCTTATCTCATGTCTCAGCCTCCCTAGTACTGGGATTACACGTGTGTACCACCACTGTTCCTATATATTTATGTAGATTTTAGAATAATATTATCTCTCTATATTAAACAATTTGCTGAGATTTTGATAGGTATTGTATCAAATCTATCTATTGAGTTGGCAAGGTGGCCACACCTATAATCCCAGTACTTGGGAGGCTGAGACAGGAGGTTTACAGGTTCTAGAATAGCCTCAGCAACTTAGTAAGACTCTCAGCAACTTAGTGCAACCCCATTTCAAAATTAAAAAAAAAAATAAAAAGGGTTGGGGGTATAGCTCAGAGGTAGAATGCCCTTGGCTCAATCCCCAGTGTCTTCCTTTTCCAAATCTATAGATTGGTTTGGGGAGAATTGACATTTTTGCTAATTTATGAGCATGGTATGTTTCCCCATTCATTTAAATCCTCTACACATCATTTCTGTGTAGTTTTCAGCATACAATTACTGTACATATTTTGTTTTATTTATACCTAAGTTTTAATTTTTTTTGAGCAGTTAAAGTGGTCAAACTGGTTTTAAAGGATGAGTATACTGAGTGAAGAAGAGGGAAGGACATTCCAGGTGAGGGAAAAAGAATATGCAAAGAAGCAAAGGCTTGAGGTAGCTAGTGTACAGTGTGGAGGGAGAGGAGATTTGAGCAGTTAGTGGGGCTAGGTTGTAGAGGGTCTTTACTGGGAGTTCCCCCTGTCCCGAGGTGGGGTGGGGGTGATACACTGTGATATTGCAGTGGTGTGGCAACTCAGGTTTTGATTGGTAGGTGTTACTGTAGTAGCAGTGAGGATATAATTGAGGGGCAGAGACTTATAGCAAGGATGCAAAGTAGGATGCTACTGTAGTAGTGCATGAGAAAAATGATTAGTTATGAAGATAATTTAGTTAAATAATTTCAGTTATTTAAACATATTGTACATGTGTTTGAATATGTTCAAGCTTTTAAAGAATCTTTGGGAATTCTAATTAGAGTTTATCATCTGTGAGGATAGAAATCACGTTTGTCTTACTACTCATGTCAAGCAGAAAGTACAGTGTTTAAGGTGCTCAGTAGATAAGTGGTGGGTGAATGAATGTGTGAGTTATGTGTTTTTCAGCCATTGCAAATATAAGGCTAGACTAGAGCTTTGGAAACTTGTCTAGATATAAGTAGTGAGTGACCTTTGGAGTATTTAAATAGCTGATAATTTAATCCATAG